>CM033690.1:9187059-9471750 GCA_019514585.1 Dendrobium officinale
TATGCATGCAAATTTAAATACAATTGAAAAGCTTGACCTAGAATGTTTTTTTTCTCTACACATGTTATGCATTGCATACCATGCTCTGATTACCAGATTGATGTGAAACAATACAAACGAAAATGATGCTTAAGGAAGTTTCCACTTGGAATAAATTTAGAGAGCAATGTTAGAAAAATCATCTATTGATGTAAACGATATGATAAATTAAGGTGATAAAAATAGTTAGGTCGAAACACATGCGAGAGGTTGAGATCTTAAATAGTCAACTAAGTCTATACTTTGCATACATGAGTGGTTTCATCGAGAAAATTCCAATGCTAACAATAAGATTAGTATTATGAAGGGCCTCTCTCACAAACTCATTCAAATACTAGGTTTAGCGGAGGCGATAAAACATGCGCTTTGTGAATCAAATTATAACCACGGAGTAGAGTAAACTCAGAAGATAGAGAGTGAGTAAAGAGTTTACCCAAAAAAAAAAAAAGGAGTTATGAAGCTATGACGATGGCTGGAATGAAGGGGCAGTAGCCTTCAAACTTCTGGAACCACTCAGCAGCAATGGAGTCTCTTCGGGCGGCTGACGACACTAGATCTCCTCAGGACAGCAGCTAGTACTGGTTCTGGATGGCTGGACAGCACCCTAGTATGCTGTGGTCAACAGGATAGCAACCTATTGAGCTCAGGGAAACTTCTAGACAGGAAGAAGGGCTGTCCCTGAGATCTGGACAGCAATTGTCGCTCCCGGGATGGCTGGACGTCGGTGGGTTGCTGCAGGAATTTCCAAAGAACAAATTGAGATGTTGGGCAGCAGTTTTCTGGAGCTTTGGAAGGCATTTGGGAAGGAAAAATCAGCCAACAGCTGTGGGGAATTTCGGCCAGTAAGGAGGGGTAGTGTTTGAATTAATTCCTTACTTAGGAGTAGTGGATTTGGAAGGAATTAAAGGGGTGTGGAAGATTAATCAAAAACTGACATTTAATTTAAGTTTTGATTAAATTGGGAGGGAAAAGGACTTGAATTTTGAATTTCAAGTGGCATAGGCATTAATGCCTTGAAATGGGGGAATTAATGGAGGGGAGCCAAGAGGGGAGGAGGTCGGCGGTTTTGGAGCGGGGAGAGGGGTGTTTCAAAACCAATTCTGAATTATAAATGGTTTCAGAATTTTTGAAATTTTAGGAGAAAAATTATTTGAAATTAATTTCAATTTCAAATAGGATGGGGCATTAAATGAGCAATCAATAGGGAGATTCCCCGCAAGGGGGCCGGCAGCATGTTGAGAGGGGGAGATTAATGGGAGAGAGGGGAGAGGGTTTCCATATTTGGAGCGATGATGTGGAAATAGAAATTAAAGACTCCAATTTAAATTAATTTGAAATTGGAATTTATTATGGAAACTTTCCTAAATTGGAATTCCAAATTAGGAAAGAATTTGAAATTTGAAATTCAAATTTCAAATTTGAAACTTGCGGAGAGATGGGTTGGACGGGTGTGGGAAGGTCGCCGGCAAGGTGGCCGACCGGTGCCATGGGAGTGGCCAACGGCTGGCTTCCAAGGAGGTGGCGGCAACGGCTAGGCTCGGTTTCAACCCAAGGATTTTTGAAATGGCTTTTCTAGTGGTGGAGCGGAGGTGGTTGGAGGAAAACACAAACGAGAAGATAGACTAACTTAACCACGAGCCGCGGACTCTTCCAACCACTGGTGGGCCTTGCAATTTGCTCCCCTTGAGCTCTCTCCCTTCTCAAGCTCTCATGCAAGAAGAAGTAGAAAAAAAAATACAATTTTTCATTCATCCCCCTCTCATGAAGAGGAGAAGGCCTTAAATAGCCAAAGGAATAAAGAAAATACAAAGACTAAATTGCCCCTAAGGCTAACACATGACGAGGCCCTTAAGCAAGGGCATACATGAAAAGAAATACAATATACTCATAAAACATAAAACAAATACATCAAATATAATAAAAATCAAAAGTAGATCATGGCCGTAGATCATGCAGGTCTCCTCGCGCTAGAACTCATGTAGATGTCCTCATTCTATTGTTGGAGATATCCCGCTTTTGAGAATTTTGAGCAGTAAAGACAAATGGCTTTGGGACATTGAAAGTTAGAATGGGACACGTCTTTTCATGCTCATGACCTGTAAAAGGTGAAGCGGGGAGTTGGGCTTTCTGTTTGGGCTTTCTCCTTCTAGTGACAATGTCCCAAGTTCCCAATTGATCCACATAAGAAGATAGTGATACATTTATCTATAGTTTGCAGTCACGGAGTAAAAAACATACAGTTATATATCATCACCATCAATCTTTATCCTAAACCATATAAGATCATATTTATGAATCCTAACAAGCCATTTATTCCTGTCGATTGTGAGTACTGCATAAATCATTGACTATAAATTTTATTGTACAACTTCTAAACAAAGTTATGTTTGATCTACTCATTTTGTTTCATAATCTTACACATTGTGGGTTCCGAAAATTCAGCCCCAGTCTCCGCCCGCTGATGCTTTTTCTTTTCTTCGGAGGGAGTTTTAATGGAATTAGTTCTGGGGTAAATTTTGGAAAGGATATGGGTTTGTAGATAAGATACTACCCAGAGATTTCGCCCTCATTTTGTGAGGACTTTATGATCTGAATTCTGGTTTCCTATAGGCGCAAGCCCCTATAGTTAATTACCCCTCCCGGTCACGAGAGAGAATTTCGATTAAGGCTAGTCATCAATTAGATATGTGTAGAGTACATGTTATCTAGCATATAGTAGCATCATGAGCAAAGGTATTTGGAAATGGGTTGAGGATTTGAAGTTTTGATATTTAAAATTAAAAATTTCACCATCTTCCATTTAAAGATGATGGTTGGGGGAATGGATGATAGACCCGATCAAGATCTCATGGTTCTGTTGTCCCGGGCCATCGTGGTCCCTGGTCTACTTAGTCAGAGAAGGTAGTCAACCCAACCTGACAGAAGGATCCTTGTTCGCAGCCATGGGTTGCTTCGTCCAAGGGGACCTTGTAGACCTAGGGTGGATACTTGTCTAAGGTGACAATTTTGAATCCACCTTAACTAATAGAAGGCTTTGTGCTCTATCGATCATATCCTATTGATTCATATCTTAAGGATTTGATGTCAATAAAGAACATATTGGCTTTGGCCATAACCCGTATTTCATGGTGCCATTTGGTGGCAAAACCACTTGGTTCAGAGGGCATGGGTCATAACCGTTTATCCTTTGGTGCCATTTGGCGACAAAACTGCCGGTTACACACGTACCAACGTCCTTACTGGCAAAAGAGATTGTTTGAGAATGGATCCTAGCGATATTTTTGACTAGTCATTAGCTCTATTTGAGCTGAAGTAAATTTCAATTTGTCCATCCCGACAAACTGTTGCGGAGGGTGGATGGATTTTTGCTTTAAGTTATTTGAATGGTTGGATTCCGTTTTAAATATCCTGGACTTGGATGATTTTTGAATTTTTGTGGAATTTGAATTTTTGGGTGGCATTTTAAAAATGTTATAATTAACCCCTCCGATTGAGATCTGCATTCAACACATCCATCATCGAGGTGTATAGGGTCATTTTCATTTAAAGCTTGAACCTTGTCGACCCTATCAACTTATCGATAGGGGATCAGGTTTCGTAGGTTGTATGCCTTTGTTAGTGAATTCTCTTTGTTTATAGGCCTTGAAGGCCTAATATGAATGTATTAAGACAAATATATCGGTCGCTGCAACCATATATTTGTTTGATGGTGTAAAACCCGCAAAATGCTATTTTTAGGATGTCGCACGCTTTTCAAAGCACTGCGACGAGGTTTAAGTAAAATTTTCAAGGTTAACGGAATGTAACGAAAATAATTTTAGAAAATCCTACGCGAAATTCTGATCGTTTTGGTATATAGAACTTATACTCGATTTTGACTAATTTTGGAGTTATTATTTTTAGAAGTCTAAAAAATACCAAAACTACCCTTCTCTATTCCTTGTACCGAAATTTCTTAAGTGAGGGTATTTGAGTAATTAGCAAAAGCCAATTCCTCTCATATAGCAAAACCGAAAACCCCTCCTCTCCATTTTCACGCGTGAACCAAGCGGAATGAAGAGAGGAGTGACGGGCTAGGCGCGGACGGCGGCTTTCCGCGAGGGGCATTCCGGCGACGATCTTCCGACGAAACTTTTAGGTCAAATCGAAGAGGACGATGAGAGAAACACTCCGGTATGTTTATTTTCAAGCGAAACTTCCTAGATTTCTAGATTTTTTGGAAAAGAATTTTCTAGGGTTTTAGAGAAAATATGAAATTTCTTTACGGAATTGATAGAGAATATTAAGGAAAGAATTTGAACGGTAAATATGATGTTTCAATTGATTCTAAGAAGGTTTGAAATTTAGGGTTTCTCTCAAAAACTCTTTCCCTTTGAAAAAATGTTTTCACGAATGTGGTTCTAAATTGTCTTTAGGGATGATTTTAAAGAATGAAATTTAGAGTTTTTACACAAATTTTCATTTTTGTAATTTTGGATTATTTTAAATCCGAAAATAATATTAATTATTATTAAATTTTAGGATGATGAATAAGAAAAATTTAAGATCCTTAAAATTGTTATTAATTGAGTTTATGAAATATTTTAGATAAAATTTATTATAGATATTGATGACTTTTACTTATGCATAATGTTAGGTTTTAAACATTAAGGGACGGACGACGCGTACTTAAGTCACATCGTATGTGGTAGTGATTGCTTTACAAATCATGTGAGGTAGGTACTTGTATTTAAATCAAATTTATGTCTCTAAATTATTTAATTTTTTCTTTAATGTTAAGGAAATCATGTTTAGTTTATAACTGTTCAATTCCATGCAGCTTTTTATATGTTAAGTTTGAATTTTTATTCGTACATAAGAATGGTGTTTTAATTGTTTAATGTCTCACATTTGAATTCTAGATAAATATGGAAAATATTTATGTATGAAACGAAATGAACGAACCCTTATGAAATTCTGAATAATTTAACCCTATAAGATCTATTAGATTGCATATGCATGTTGATCTGGAAGTACCCAAACTAATGGTAATGGGGCTTTCAAAAGCCAAATGGTAATGGGGCTTGTATAAGCCAAATGGTAATGGGGTTCTTCGAAGCCAAATGGTAAAGAAAATGGCCAAAACTTTTGACTGCGTACCTGATCAGTACGAAAACTGGTACTTCCGGGACGGGTGAATATTTTATGATTAAAGTATTTGATGCATATAAATGAAAGGATTTGATGAAAAGGAAAGGTTAATGAAAGAAAAAATTTAAGATGAATGAAAATGCTCAAGAAAATATTTAAGGAAAACTCATGTATGAAAATGTTATTAAATTTATGCTTATCAATGGTTGATTATTTTTTTTTAAAGAAATGAATGTTTTATTTTTATTTAAGTCATGAATTAGAATTGAATACATGTTTCCTGCTGAGCGTTGTCTCATTCCTCGTTTGGAAATCTTTTTCAGGAGAAAAGTAATGGCTGCACGACGACCTTACACTTATCGTCGTAGGGGACCTCAGGAGGATGAAAGGTTCCTTTTTGTGTTTTTAGTTTGAGTCTGAGTTTATTTTTCATGCAGTTTGTGGGTTTGAGTTTAAAGTTTGAAGTTTATGTAATGAATGTTTAAAGTTTAGTAGTTATGTGAGTCAGTAAATGATTTGGAACTTTTATTTTCATTTCGGGTGTATTTTTAGTGGCTCTTTCAATTAATATTTGGATGATGTTTTAAAACATTAATATAAATGGTTTATGTTTATTTATGTTTTTTCTGTACGACCCTTTTTTGCTCCCGCCCCGTTAACTCGGGCTTGCTGGGTCGGGTCGTGACAAGAGTGGTATCAGAGCAAAGGTTTAATACTGATCAATGAAAGAGCCTATAGGATGATTGATTGAGTCTTAGAATGTGTAGGAAGTATAAATTTTATGATTATTGTGACTTATGATTGATGTGTTTTTATCTCAGAAGTATGGATCCTGAGCAGAATGCCACTGATGACATTAATATGGAGGAAGGGAGGGAGCTACCAGAAGTAGCTGAACCTCAGAGGAATAATAGTATGGAGTCATTCACTCAAATGATGGAAGCGATGACTCAGATGATTAGAACTTCTCAAAATCAGGCCAGTGGCAGTGGAGGAGGTGGAGGTCGGCCTATGGATAAGAACCTGAAGCTGTTTCAGGATATGAAGCCTCCACTGTTTTCAGGTGGCGGACCTATAGAAGCAGAAGACTGGCTGATGCGGATTGAGAAGATCCTGGAGGGCATGTCTTGCCCTGAGGAAAGGAGGGTGACATTGGCTGCTTATGCATTTGATGGCGAGGCTGAGAGGTGGTGGAGGAGTCAGTTAGAAACAAACACATTTGGAGGAAGACCAAGCAAGCCAAGTTTCCTGGGAGGAGTTTGTGAAGGTATTCAGAGATTGGTATGTACCTAAGTCAGCCAGGAGACAGATGCAGGACAAGTTCAACAGATTGGTTCAGGGAGACCGATCTGTTTCTCAGTACGAGGCAGAGTTCACAATGTTATCCAGGTATGCCCCACACCTGATACCTGATGCTGAAGAGAAGTGCAACCGATTCCTGAATGGATTGAAAGATGTGATTAGACAGCCTCTCATTCCTTTTGAAATTGAGGATTACTCTGTCTTAGTGGAGAGAGCAAGAAGGATAGAAATGGATATGATGGCAACTCAGAAGAGGAGGGATTTTCAGAAGAGAAAGATGGAAGGCAGGTCAAAGCCTTCCTAGATGACTCAGTCTTCCAAATCAGGGGTTTCTACTTGGAAGAAGCCCAGATCCAGTGGTTCTGATAGCAGTGCTTCAACTGCTACACTGTGCAGTAAGTGTTGGCGAGTGCATAAGGGAGAGTGCCTCTCAGGCACTAATACTTGTTACTGGTGCCATCAGCCTGGGCACATGACGAAGTCTTGTCCTCTTTTGGGTCAGAAATTTGCTACAGATGTGAGGTCAGACATTAATGCTCAGAGGACAGCTGGTAGACCAAGAGCTGTGGAGTCTATAGCTTTTGTTCCTTCTCAAGGCCAGACTCGTCAGAATGTTCAGCCACGAGTCTATGGACTGTCCCAGTAAGAAGCTAAGGGGTCTCCTGATGTGGTTACAGGTGCGTAGTTTAATTAATTGCAATGATTTTTTTTTTTGAAATTGAAATTGAAATTGAAATGAACAATGAATGAAAATGAAATGAACAATGAATGAAAATGAAATGAACAAATAATGAATGACATGTTTTGTGAATGAATGTTGCACTTGTTTATGTTTAGGGACACTCCTTATGTGCGATAGACCCGTTAGGATCCTTTTTGATACTGGAGCGTCACACTCCTTTGTTTCAGAAGGATTTGTTAGATCTGCTAAATTACTTCCTACAGTTATGTTGAAGTCTCTAACAGTTTTGATGCCTAATGAGAATCATATGGAAGCTAATCAGAAATGTCAAGTAAAGTTGAGGATTTATGATAAGAACTTTGAGGCTGACCTGATTGTATTGCCTCTATATGAGTTTGATGCAATCTTAGGCATGAATTGGTTATCTTGTCATTTCGTGACTATAGATTGTAACAAGAAGGAGGTTAAGTTTTGTATGCCAGGAGAGGAGAAGTTCAAATTTCAAGGGGATAGAGGAGTAACTGCAGTGATTGTGTCGTCCTTGAAGGCCTTTCATATGTTAAAGAAAGGTTGTGAAGGCTTCTTGGCTTATGTTAAGGAGGAGAAGAAGGAAGAAAGAGAGCCGAAGGATATTCCAATTGTTCAGGAATTTCCAGAAGTATTTTCAGATGATCTACCTAGTTTACCTCCTAGTAGATAAATAGATTTCTCTATTGAGTTAGTGGCAGGAGCTGAACCTGTTGCTAGAGCTCCTTACAGAATGGCGATTAAGGAGCTTAAGGAGTTGAAGGAGCAACTGCAAGAGTTGCTTGAGAAGGGTTTCATCCGACCTAGTACCTCTCATTGGGGTGCTCCTATATTGTTTGTGAAGAAGAAGGATGGAAGCCTGAGACTTTGTATAGATTACAGAGAGCTGAACAAGTTGACAGTGAAGAACAAGTATCCTCTCCCCAGGATAGATGATTTATTTGATCATTGGAAGGTGCTTCAGTGTTTTCCAAGATTGACTTGAGGTCAGGGTATCACCAGCTCAGGATTAGAGAGGAAGACATTTCAAAGACTGCTTTCAGTACCAGATATGGGCATTATGAGTTTACAGTGATGCCTTTTTGCTTAACAAATGCCCCTGCAGTATTTATGGATCTCATGAATAGAATCTTTAAACATTCTTTAGATCTATTCGTGATTGTATTCATAGATGATATACTTGTTTACTCCCCAGATGAAAGGATGCATGCAAATCATTTAAGGTCAGTATTGTATACCTTAAAAGATAATGACTTGATGCTAAGTTCTCCAAGTGTGAATTTTGGCTGAAGAGTGTGAACTTCTTAGGGCATGTGATTACTGATGGAAAGATATCTGTAGATCAGCAAAAGGTGCAAGCAATAGCAGACTGGCCAAGACCTGCTACAGTTACTGAGGTTAGGAGCTTTTTAGGATTGACAGGCTACTACAGGAGGTTTGTTGAGGGATTTTCACAGATAGCAATGCCACTATCCAGATTGACTTAGAAAGCAATGAAGTTTGATTGGACAACTCAGTGTGAGGAAGCTTTTCAGAGGTTGAAGCAGTGTTTGATAACTGCTCCAGTGTTGACTATTCCCTCAGGGACAGATGGATTTCAGCTTTACAGTGATGCCTCACATAAAGGGTTGGGTTGTGTACTGATGCAGAATGGGAGAGTCATTGCCTATGCTTCTAGGCAATTGAAGAATCATGAGAGGAATTACCCAACCCACGATCTGGAGTTAGCAGCGGTAGTTTTTGCCTTGAAGATCTGGAGGCATTACTTGTATGGAGTTAGATGTGAAGTTTTTACTGACCACCAAAGTTTGAAGTATATCTTCACTTAGAAGGAACTGAATCTAAGGCAGAGGAGATGGCTAGAACTCATAAATGATTATGAGTTGGATATTCAGTATCATCCGGGCAAAGCAAATGTGGTTGCTGATGCTTTGAGCAGAAAGAATTCAGGTAGTGCAAACTGGATAATTACACAGCAACAGGAGTTGATAAGGGATTTGGAGAAGTTGGAGATTTCAGTGGTTCAGCCCAATGATGCAGAAATTATAAGGTTGAATCAGACTACAATTATGTCAACCTTTCCAGAAAGGGTACGAGAAGCTTTGCCACTTGATGCAAATTTTAAGAAGATACTGGATATGGTTAGTGTGGGACACATTGAAGATTTTGAGCTTGATGGTGAAGGATTGCTTAGATATAAGGGCAGATTGTGTATTCCAGATGTGGATGATTTGAGGAAAGAAGTCTTTCAAGAAGCTCATTGCTCTAGTTACACCATTCACCCAAGTAGTAATAAGATGTATCAGGATTTGAATGAGGTGTTTTGGTGGCCAGGAATGAAGAGAAGTGTAGCAGATACAATATCCAAATGTATTTCATGTCAGATGGTTAAAGCTGAGCACCAGAAGCCAGGAGGATATCTACAACCCTTACCCATACCAGAGTGGAAATAGGAAGACATTGCTATGGATTTCGTGGTTAGTTTACCCAGATCCAGAAGAGGAAGTGATACTTTATGGGTGATTATTGATAGATTAACTAAGTCTGCACACTTTATATCTATCAAACAGTTTGATCCAGTTGAAAAATTGGCAAGCCTGAATGTTGATCAGATTGTCAGATTACATGGAGTACCCAAGACAATAGTGTCAGATCGAGATGGGAGATTTACTTCTAGATTTTGGAAGAAAGTCCAGGAAGCTTTGGGTACCAGACTTACTTTTAGTACAGCTTTCCACCCTCAGACAGATGGTCAGTCAGAAAGAACAATCCAGACCTTAGAAGATTTGCTCAGATTATGTGTTCTGGATTTTGGTGGTAAGTGGGAGGCATGTGCCTTTGATTGAATTTTCCTACAACAACAGTTTCCAAGCAAGTATTGATATGGCTCCATACGAGGCTTTATATGGAAGAAGGTGTAGGACACCTTTAAATTGGGCTAAGACAGGAGAAAGAAAGGTAATTCGTGCTGATCTGGTTGATGATGCTACATAAAAGATTAGATTGATCAGAGATAGATTGAGGGTAGTGCAGGACAGACAGAAGAAATATTATGATGCCAAGCACCGATCAGTTGAATTTGATATTGGAGAGTTTGTATTTCTCAAAGTCAGTCCAATGAAGGGAGTGAAGAGATTTGGCAAAGCAGGAAAACTGAGTCCCCAGATTTGTAGGTCCTTTTGAGATTTCAGAAAGGATTGAAAAGGTGGCCTATAGGTTGATTCTACCAGCACATATGAGTGGAGTGCATAATGTGTTTCATATTTCCTCCTCAAGGAAATATATTTCAGATGAGGCTCAGAGGATTAGTACAGATGTGGTAGACATTCAACCTGACTTGACATTTGTTAATGAACCAGAGAAGATTCTTGACTTTGAGATTAAACAGTTGAGGAGCAGAGCAATTCCTTTTGTTAAGGTGCTTTGGAAGCACCGTTCTGAGAAAGATGCCACTTGGGAGAAGGAGTCAGAGATGAGGGAGACCTACCCTCACCTTTTTTACTAAGGTATGTTTTCCTAAGCTTGTCTTAAATTTCGATGACGAAATTTTTATAAGGGAGGGAGAATTGTAAAACACGCAAAATGCTATTTTAGGATGTCGCACGCTTTTCAAAGCACAGCGACGAGGTTTAAGTAAAATTTTCAAGGTTAACGGAATGTAACGAAAATAATTTTAGAAAATCCTACGCGAAATTCTGATCGTTTTGGTATATAGAACTTATACTCGATTTTGACTAATTTTGGAGTTATTATTTTTATAAGTCTAAAAATACCAAAACTACCCTTCTCTATTCCTTGTACCGAAATTTCTTAAGTGAGGGTATTTGAGTAATTAGCAAGCCAATTCCTCTCATATAGCAAAACCGAAACCCCTCCTCTCCATTTCACGCGTGAACCGAGCGGAACGAAGAGAGGAGCGACGGGCAAGGCGCGGACGGCAGCTTCCGCGAGGGGCATTCCGGCGACGATCTTCCGACGAAACTTTTAGATCAAATCAAAGAGGACGACAAGAGAAACACTCTGGTATGTTTATTTTCAAGCGAAACTTCCTAGATCTCTAGATTTTTTGAAAAGAATTTTCTAGGGTTTAGAGAAAATATGGAATTTCTTTACGTAATTGATAGAGAATATTAAGGAAAGAATTTGAACGGTAAATATGATGTTTTAATTGATTCTAAAAAGATTTGAAATTTAGGGTTTTTCTCAAAACTCTTTCCCATTGAAAATGTTTTCACGAATGTGGTTCTAATTGTCTTTAGGGATGATTTTAAAGAATGAAATTTAGGGTTTTTACACAAATTTTCATTTTTATAATTTTGGATTATTTTAAATCCGAAAATAATATTAATTATTATTAAATTTTAGGATGATGAATAAGAAAATTTAAGATCCTTAAATTGTTATTAATTGAGTTTATGAAATATTTTAAATAAAATTTATTATAGATATTGATGACTTTTACTTATGCATAATGTTAAGTTTTAAACATTAAGGGACGGACGACGCGTACTTAAGTCACATCGTATGTGGTAGTGATTGCTTTACAAATCATGTGAGGTAGGTACTTGTATTTAAATCAAATTTATGTCTCTAAATTATTTAATTTTTTCTTTAATGTTAAGGAAATCATGTTTAGTTTATAACTGTTCAATTCCATGCAGCTTTTTATATGTTAAGTTTGAATTTTTATTCGTACATAAGAATGGTGTTGTAATTGTTTAATGTCTCACATTTGAATTCTAGATAAATATGGAAAATATTTATGTATGAAACGAAATGAACGAACCCTTATGAAATTCTGAATAATTTAACCCTATAAGATCTATTAGATTGCATATGCATGTTGATCTGGAAGTACCAAACTAATGGTAATGGGGCTTTCAAAAGCCAAATGGTAATGGGGCTTGTATAAGCCAAATGGTAATGGGGTTCTTCGGAGCCAAATGGTAAAGAAAATGGCCAAAACTTTTGACTGCGTACCTGATCAGTACGAAAACTGGTACTTCCGGGACGGGTGAATATTTTATGATTAAAGTATTTGATGCATATAAATGAAAGGATTTGATGAAAAGGAAAGGTTAATGAAAGAAAAAGTTTAAGATGAATGAAAATGCTCAAGAAAATATTTAAGGAAAACTCATGTATGAAAATGTTATTAAATTTATGCTTATCAATGGTTGATTTTATTTTTTTTTAAAGAAATGAATGTTTTATTTTTATTTAAGTCATGAATTTGAATTGAATACATGTTTCCTGCTGAGCGTTGTCTCATTCCTCGTTTGGAAATCTTTTTCAGGAGAAAAGTAATGGCTGCACGACGACCTTACACTTATCGTCGTAGGGGACCTCAGGAGGATGAAAGGTTCCTTTTTGTGTTTTTAGTTTGAGTCTGAGTTTATTTTTCATGCAGTTTGTGGGTTTGAGTTTAAAGTTTGAAGTTTATGTAATGAATGTTTAAAGTTTAGTAGTTATGTGAGACAGTAAATGGTTTGGAACTTTTATTTTTATTTCGGGTGTATTTTTAGTGTCTCTTTCAATTAATATTTGGATGATGTTTAAAGCATTAATATAAATGGTTTATGTTTATTTATGTTTTTTCTGTACGACCTTTTTGCTCCCGCCCCGTTAACTCGGGCTAGCCGGGTCGGGTCGTGACAGATGGTTCGAACTCTGTCGACTCCTATTGATCTGCATAGGAGGATCGGGTTCGAACTTGAATTCACTTATTGATCCGCGTAACATCCTTAGACATCACATGTATACTAATAATAAGCTCGCAGGGGCCCATGCGGTTTTATGATTGCACTTGTCCTTTTTGTGTACCTATGTGTATACAAACTACAGTGCATGTGCGAGGGTACTTTGAAAATATTTGTAAACGCCTTCTGTCCGCTTGCATGAATGTTGCGGATCCGGTGGCATGGTGTAGCATCTTCTGAATAGAGTTATCTGCTGCTTTATACAGGTAGACTGTCGTGCACTACTCGTTGCTTTTTATAAATGAGTTATAGTACACTAACGAATCTCCTGCTTCTGATTATAATGTTTGCCTCTATTACAATTCTTTTATTTCTTTGCTCTGGGTCTTTGATCTTTGCTGGGGAATGGCATATTGCATGTTCCTAAAAGATCCCTTGCCTTTGTAGTATATCTATTACTATCGCTTACAGGTGAACTGTGTTGTCGTAGTTCTCTTACATTGCTAGGTATCAGGTCCCTTACAAGTACTTGTAGGTATTTGCATTTATCACCGTATGTTGTATGCATGATGAGTACTTATGTCCACAAGGGCTCGTTGTACTTACGATGTACCCACTGTTGTTATCCACAATTGTCTCGTGTTTATTTACAGGGATCCATTATATTCACTACGACCTTCAGGAAGTGTTCGTAGAAGAGCCATTGTTACTTACATCATATCCACCTTTCATCAATCTCAGACTTGTTTGCAAGAACGGATCTTCCATTATCAATTGATAGTGTTGCCATCTCAATCTGCAGGCACTTGTTTGTATTGGAGATTATATTAACATATATGGTAGTCGCATATGAACTATTCAACTTGTTACTGTTGTTTGCAAGTATAGTTCATTTGACCTTGTAGGGATTGTCGTACGAGTCAATTACACCTGCATTATGTCTACCTTTGACTTAATTGAGCCCCAAACAAATAACGAAGTTGAATATATAGCCCTAGTGGCAGGACTCGAGATCGTTATTTCAATAAAATCTAAATGATTTATATTTTTAGTGATTCTCAGTTTATCATAAATCAAATCTTAGGCAACTACAAGCTTAGCAAGAAATAATTGTTTTACTAAAGATCCGAATATCACTTTAACTTGAGTCTCCCAAAACTTAAATAGCAAATTAGAATCTAGCAAAATCAGTTAAAGAGATAGCGATATGAACAATGAGTACGTGTTGATTAGAGTTTAAACTCGTCAAGTACTGCAAAACCAACTTTCTTGTAGACCTCGGTAGAAAGAGGTTGTTAAATTTAAGCCAGAAGGATACAACTCCAGTTGATCCACACTCTCCGTCACAAATCATTATGGAGAACAACCAATAAGATAAACCACAAATGATTCAAAGAAGGCATAAGTCCAACGAAGCCTCAAAATTATGGTTGGAAGCCTTAATGGTTAAAGAGCAAGCTAATTGGAGATAGCCTTTTATCAATTATTTCTAAGGAAAATTTTCCAGCAAACAAATCATTAGCTATACAGATTAGAAAAAGGGTGATGGGATATGTATTTGTCAACAAAACCCTTTACCGCAGATACTTTGATCAAATGTGGTTAAAATGTTTGAGGACTAGAGAAGTTGATAAGATTGTGATCGTTGTTCATGAACAACTTTGTAGTGCTCACCAATCATGTCTCAAAATGACCATCAAGATTAAAAGAAAGGGTTATTACTAGACAATAACGATAAAATATTATATTGAGCATGTGAAGAGATGTCATGTCAAGTACATGGTAATGCACTGCATCAACCGTCAAATCTATTGCACCCCACAGTTGCATCTTGATCGTTCAAGTGTTGAGGCATGAATATAATTGGCCTAATCGACCCACAATCTTAAGTTGAACACTACTTCATCTTAGCAGTGACCGACTACTTCTCTACGTGGGCTAAAACGACTCCATTCAAAGAAGTTACGGTCGCACAAATGATCAACTTCATTACTCATAATATTGTTTATAAATTTGGTGTATCATGCCACAGTATTTCGATCCAACTTTCAAAAGCACCAAAATAAATAGATTCATTAAATCACATAAAATTAATTAGCGATATTCATCAGTTTTTAATAGAAACCTTCAACAAATACCAAAGAAACATCAAAACTCATAATATCAATTTGCTTGTGTCAGCATTCACATCTTACATTTCCATTGAGTAAAATGTTTAACATTTCTATCAAATTTGCTCAGGTTGAAAAATTTAGCTCCGCCAAATTTCCAAATTGCACATTTCATATTCATTAAGTAAATGGGGCATAATTGTTGTGCTTTCTATAAAATAATCCATAAATCATCATAAATAGATATGTCATGTCAATCCACAAAATACCTTTGCTGTCCATATTCCACCAAATTTGCTCAACTTGAAAAATTCAGCTCCAACAAGTTGAGCATTTGATATTTCATTAAAAAGTAATCCATAAAGCATCACAAGTAGATATGAAGAGTTTTGTATAAACTTTTATAGTTCTTTACTAAGTTATTTTGACTATAAGACACAAGTACTCCTAAGTTGGTATATTTTAAAACTATCTTCCTACCATTGCTATTGAACACAAAAAATACTTATCTCCTAAAGTGAGCCAAATCAACATCATACAACCAAGGTCTATGCAAAATGATGTGCACTATCCATAGGTAAAATATCACATTGGATTTTATCACTATAAGCAACAAGCTGAATGAGCAATAAACATCTTTGTGGTTCCGCTTGCATATTTATATAATAAATAGAAAAATTTAGTGACAAAATTCATATAACTACTTTCATAAAGAGTTTTAAAAAGTTTACCATCATATTGAAATAGGACTGAAAACTAAAATTATTTTATAATAAAATTCAACTTTAGGTAGGATAATGATGTATCACATAACACTCAAAGACTTTTCAATCAAGCATTTCTAGAATCACAAATCTCTTAATCAAATTAATGAACGAAAACACACTCGTTAATCTCATTATCCTCTTTTTCCACATCAATAAACAAATTTCTACTATGACACCCGGTTGCAATCATTTAAAATAAGCCTTAAAAAAATATTACAACCCAATAGTAAGATATTTTCTCTTAATATATTTGTAGTGTTATTTTCCTTCCTATGCAATGAATGCAATTGATCCAATTTGACTATTTTGATGAAAAGAAGCATTTTTAGTATGTGTAGTAACAATCTTAGGCGCATGAAATTTTAGCATTTGCTCAAAAATCTAATGCTAGTTCATAATAATGTTTATGTGATAGAATGTTATGCAGTGGTATTTCTCTTCTGATAACAGGTCTCAAACTAAAAATTAATTATACAGAATTTTAGGATCTTGATTTATTCAAAATGGTGTCAATTTAACTCAAATTTCTTCATGAATTCAGTTAAAAATTTTATCCATTATTTTACTGAATTGAATTCATCAAGCAACAAACAATAATATGATAACAATAGATACTTCTCTTCTAATAATTCTTTCATTTCAACCAAAGTAGATGTTCCCTTTGTTTTTTCATACCTATCCACATTTTATGTCGCCTTGCCTAGCTAAGTTTAGTTTTGAAAATCGTTTAGTTTAAAAATCTTATAATCTGCGCTCACCCAACATTATTTGTTATTCAAGTAAGTTATTCATGTCTAATATCCAGTAAGGAAAAACTTCAGGATCCATTTTCACATCAAATGTTGTCATCTCAATTTTAGTTTGCTAGTTATGTTATCATTTATGTTATAAAGTTGATAGCTATGATTATCATAAGCTTCATTATCATAAACGCTGTAAAGATTCTCTTAATTATTCCTCCCACGATGAATTTCTTATTTACTAGTACTGTTAACATTAAAATGATATGTTCTCCATTAAGATTAAACTTAAATTCTAATTCATTTGAGTGAAACTGTTTGGTTTCCATAGTGTAAACTCACTCCTTAACTTTATTTATGTTCTCACTTATTTGAGTAAGTTTATGTCAATTCAACCAATTGGTATTACAAAGATGCTGATAAGCACTCAAATATAAGAGAGCCAAATAATATGTACAGCTTTAATCCTATCCTCTACTTTCTAACAAACTAAGCAATCCTCACCCTTGGTTTGTATCAAATCTCTGCCATGTACAGATTTTCACTCATTATATTAGTGGGATAAAGGCTTGATGTTGTTGTTATTGTTGTTGTACACATACTTGTATACATAAACTGCTATACAATACAAATCGATGGGTTTTTCTTCCCAAATTTTCCTGTAGCATCAGCTCTCCACTTCTCTTTTTCTTCTTCTTCTTCCGTAAACAATGCAGGAACAATAGTTAAGCTACAGAGAAGAACGGCTCTCACCAGCTCACGGTCTCTCCTCAGATGCCAAAATCACATCCATTTGGTAAAGCTAAATGACTCTAAAATTGAGCTCCACTTCTACTTCATATTTTGACACAAATGTAGGCACTGATAACAAATTTTAAGTTGGATATCTTTGAGTTTAAGTTTTTCTAAATGCAAAACTAGGATGAGAGATATAAAATCACGCACATGAATTCATTATTTGCAGATCATTAACCATCTAAAGTAAGAGTTTCTTTGTTTAATGAAAACCAAAAGTACAACAAATCCACTTCAAATGATAATTTAATAATTGCCTAATTTTTTTTCTTCAAGAAATTTTAGATCAAGTAAAAACATAATGATCAAGATTTAGACTAATACTAAAAAAATCAAATTATAATAGATTTGATCAAATCCAATGACAAAATATGTAGATGAAGAGGGAACAAGACAAATTCATCAAATAAGAGATTCAAACCACATGTTCGTACACCGAAAAGCCTTCCAAGAAAATTATCAACAATACTCGAAGAATTCACATCCAAAAAAAACACATGTTTGAGAGAGAATGAATTTCATTAAGCAATTGATTGTCCTTTAGAGGCTTCAAAGATTACATATTACAAAACTCAAAATCGAAAGCCTCTCAAAATTCAAATAAAACAAAAGTAAAAAAATTCAAATAAAATAAAACTCAAAATTTAGTAATAAGATAAGGCATCCAATTGCAAAACTTAACAAATAACTCAATGAACTACAATAGAAAGCATACGATTAACTAGTTATGTCAAGGATTTGTCTTCCAAGAATAGTAAATGAGTGCAATTAATAACAGCAACACAGTCCTAGGCAATAGTTCTAATGGAACCTCCTCGGGCTTGATTAAACAGGGCCCAAACAGCAATCCAGCAGCCCAAGTCGCATGTTCCTAAAACAATAATAGAGATTAACCTAATAAAAGATCTGATAGCTGAACCATGAACAAATAATGAACCAAAACAATGCAGGGAATTGAACCAAACCACGGAAACTAGCAGAGGCATTAGAGAACACAATCCAATCTCTAAAAGAACCAGCATCGTAGATATGTTTAAACCAAAAAATCTAATGTAGAATAAAAAAGCTAAGAAAAAAAAAAATAAAATAACATCAAAACTCGTAATGCAATTCACTCGACTAAACGATAACATCATGTATTTCTTACAAGTATAAACATTAGTGTTTCTCAAATCTATCTCCCTTTCTCCATGCCTAATACGTAGCTTGTTATAGAAACCATCAAGGATAATAGTTACTGTTATAGCTTTCTTAAAACTTTATAAATCTCATAATACGTATTCCTTCCCACTTTTTCAAAAGCAAATTATGTTACTTAATAGCCTATCAAAACATCAGGCCTTTTTATCAATGAATGATATACTTCTATAATCTCATAATACTTCTCTGACAAACTTGTTAAAGTAACTAACCATCTTATGATGCAATAAAAAATTTAAGGCATAGGGACTACCAACAAATTGCATATAAACTTGGCGTCTTCCTTTCAAAATGACAAAAATTAAAACAATAAGTAAGACACAAAATTTGACACTATAAACTTGAAATAAAAGACAACACGAAGCAATGACACCCTAAAAATATGACTCAAGACACCTTACAACTTTTATATTGATTGAGAAGAAAGATACAAATGGGTTGGAAACTTGCGGAGAGAAGAAATAGATAAGAAGACCAAGACGAAGTCAAATAGAGGAGAAGAAGAGCTGGATAAAGCTCGCAAGCTATCCAAGAAGAAACCCTCAGGTTTTAACTCCAAAAATCATCCATCATCTTACCTAAAACAACCACAAACAACCCTAATATATGGGTGCTGAAAGGGATCCCAACAGCCAAACAGCCGCCCACATAAGCCAATAGGAAAAGGGGAGGCAAAAGACGAAAAGTCCACTGCCTGGAACAGCACACGAAGAAGCTGCGGGACAGCCAACGAACGGACAGCGCCAGGGGGGAAAGTATTGGGCAGGCAGAGGAAACGAAAAGGCAAACAGGGGGGATGAACCTGGCCAGCAGAAAAAGCAGCCAGCAACTCAAGTCAGCAACACCCGGAACAACAAAACCACAAAAAAAAAAAGGAAATGGGCCAAGCCCATTAGGGAAAATTTAGCCCTCCAATAAATACCCATTTATTCCAATGCTTGCCTACATCAAATCTTCCTCCGGTTGAAGGTTCTCATCCCCTGATGAGTTAACTTTAGAACTTTCCTGACGAGTCGAAGGCACAGCATCCAATTCTTAAATCAAGGACGCATATTTTCTATGGATCATTTCTTTTTCTTCTCGTATTTTTCCGTACAAAAGTATATTTGATATTGAATTTTATACAACTCGTTCGTTATGGGATTGGTAGAACTTCCTTGCATCGAAATCCATCGGCTCTTAGGAATAGTTTCTTCAAGATTATTTGATTTACTTTCTTGTATGCCTTCATCTTGATGTTTATCTATTTTTCTAAAGACTTTAAAAAAAGGAAGACACAAAAACTTAGGCTCTGATACCAAATTGATGCAATAAAAAATTGAAGGCATAGGGACTACCAACAATATGAATATAAACTTGACGTCTTCCTTTCAAAATGACAAAAATTAATACAATAAATAAGACAAAATTTGACACTACAAAATTGAAATAAAAGACATAACACAAAGCAATGACCTCTAAAAATACGACTCAAGACACCTTACAACTTTTATATTGATTGAGAAGAAAGATACAAATTGGGTGAAAACTTATGGAGAGAAGAAATAGATATGAAGCTCGAGACGAAGTCAAAGAGAGGAGAAGAAGAAGTGGATAAAGCTCGCAAGCTATCCAAGAAGAAACCCTCAAGTTTTAACTACAAAAATAATCCATCATCTTACCTAAAACAGCCACAAATAGGCCTAATATATAGGTGAAAAAAAGGGATCCCAATAGTCAAACAGCCGCCCACATAAGCCAATAGGAAAAGGGGAGGCAAAAGACCAAAAGTCCACTACCTGGAACAGCACACGAAGAGGCCGCGGGACAGCCAAAGAACAAACAATGCCAGTGGGAAAGAACCGGGTAGGCAGAGGAAACGAAAAGGCAAACAGAGGGGGGCGGGGGGATGAACCCGGCCAATAAAAACAGCAACCAACAACTCAAGTCAGCCACACCTGAAACAACAAAACCACATAAAAAAAAGGGAAATGGGCCAAGCCCATTAGGGAAAATTTAGCCCACCAACAAATACCCATTTATTCCAATGCTTGTCTACATCAAAAAAAATGATGGATGATTTTTGGAGTTAAAACATGAGGGTTTCTTCTTGGATAGTTTGCGAGCTTTATCCACTTCTTCTCCTCTCTTAGACTTCGTCTTGGGCTTCTTATCTATTTATTCTCTCCGCAAGTTTTCACCCCATTTGTATCTTTCTTCTAAAAAAAACTACAAAAGGTTGTAATGTGTTGTTGTGAGTGTTTTGTCATTTTGAAAGGAAGACAACAAATTTATATGCAATCTTAGTAGTATTCAAAAATTGATTGCATCAATTTGGTATCAGAGCCTAGGTTTTTGTTGAGTCTTCCTTTTTTCTTTAAAATCTTAAAAAAAATGGAAAATCATGATGTAATTGAGTCTGAAGTTGGAGAAAGTAAGCCATGTAATCTTGAAGAAGCTGTTCCTATGAGTCGATGGATTCCGACGCAAGGAAATTCTACCAATCCCATACAGAACGAGTTGTATAAAATTCAATATCAAATGTACTTGTGTACAAAAAAATACAAGAAGAAAAAGAAACTTCTGCAAGCCTAGGTTAAGCAAAAAAAAAGAAAAGATCTAGAGAAAATATACGGCTTTGATTCAAGAATTGGATGTTGCGCCTTCGACTCGTCAAGAAAGTTCTAAAGTCAACTAATCAGAGGATGAGAACCTTCAACCGGAGGAGATTTGATGTAGGCAAGCATTGGAATAAATGGGTATTTATTAGTTGGCTAGATTTTCCCTAATGGGTTGGCTCATTTCCCTTTTTTTTTTTGCTGTGGTTTTGTTGTTTCGGGTGTGGCTGACTTGAGTTGTTGGTTGTTATTTTTGTTGGCCGGGTTCATCACCCCTTGTCTGCCTTTTCGTTTCCTCTGCCTTCCCGGTTCTTTCCCCTTGGTGTTGTTTGTTCATTGGCCGAGTCCCGCGACCTCTTCTTGTGTTGTTCCAGGCAGTGGAATTTTGGTCTTTTGCCTCCCATTTTCCTATTGGCTTATGTGGGTGGATGTTTGGCTGTTGGGATCTCTTTCTTCACCTATTATATTAGGATAGAAAAGGGAGGCTAACAGCCATGTTCAGCCACCCATACAACCAACCAAAAGGAGAGAAAAAATGTAGCATTTAAGGCTTAGGAATAGCTTTTTCAAGATTACCTGGCTTACTTTCACCAACTTTAGACTCAATTACATCATGATTTTCCATTTTTTTTCAAGACTTAAAAAAAGGAAGACTCAACAAAAACCTAGGCTCTTATACCAAATTGATGCAATCAATTTTTGAAGACTACTAAGATTATATATAAACTTGATGTCTTCCTTTCAAAATGACAAAAAGTAATATAAAAAATAAGACACAAAAATTGACACTACAAACTTGAAATAAAAGACATAACACGAAGCAATGACACCCTAAAAATACGACTCGAGACACCTTACAACTTTTATATTGATTGAGAAGAAAGATACAAATGGGGTGGACACTTGAGGAGAGAAGAAATAGATAAGAAGTCCGAGATGAAGTCAAAGAGAGGAGAAGAGAGCCCTCCTAGCTCGCAAGCTATAACAAAACCCACAGGTTTTACATTCCAAATATTTTCACACCAAAATCTTCTCTCAAATGTCACAAAACAACCTCTATATATAGGTGAAGAGAGGGAGCTAAACAGCCCAAGCATTCGCCCACTCAAACCAATCAGAAAGGGGGAGGAAAAAGGCCAACAAACAACCGGTTGGAGCAGCACATGAAGAGGCCACGGGACACAGCCAACGAACGGACAGCGCCTGAGGGAAAGAATCGGGCAAGCAAAGGAAACGAAAAGGCATAAACAGTGGAAATGAACTTGGGCAATAGAAACAGCACCCAACAACTCAAGTCAGCCACAAAAAAAGGAAAATGGGCTAAGCCCACTAAGAAAAATTTAGCCCACCAATAAATATCCATTTATTCCAATGCTTGTCTACATCATCTTTCGAATATCAAGTTTTATTTAATAATAAAATTTCAATTTTTCTCTCAAAACAAATAATCATGAATGATTAACTTCTAACGATTAACCTCTATAGAGGAATTAAGTAAATGTTTCATACTTTAAAACTATGGGACGAGTTATGAAGCATAGGTTGCAACGTGATACTAATGTTTCTCAAAATCAATTTGGATTCATGCTGGGTAGGTCAACTATGGAAGTCGTACATTTATTAAGAGGTTTGATGGAAAAATATAGAGAAAATAAGGAGGATCTACATGATATTTTTTGTTTTAGAAAAAGCATATGATAAAGTTCCAAGAGAAGTGCTTTGGAGAGTTCTTGAAAAGAAAGGAGTTAATAACGCTTATATTCAAATCATTAAAGATATGTATGCAGGAGCTATTACTTGTGTTCAAACACAAGGTGGTTTGACCAAGTATCTCCCTATTTCGGTTGGGTTACATCAAGGATCAACCTTAAGCCCGTATCTTTTTTCTCTAGTCATGGATGTTCTCACTAAACATTTGCAAGAGGATGTACCTTGGTATATGCTTTTTGGTGATGATATTCTTCTTGTTAATAAGACTAGAAAGGGAGTTGAAGGTAAACTTGAATTATGAATGTCAAACTTAGAGTCTAAAGGTTTTCGCTTGAGTAGATCTAAAATGAAATATATGTAGTGTAATTTTAGTAGTAATAAACCTAGTGAGGGGATTGTGACTTTGGGCGATCAAGCATTAATAAGAATACACGTTTTAGATATTTTAGGTCTATTGTTCAGAGTGATGGTGAAATAGATGGGGATATTATCAACAAAATTCAAGTTGGATGGTTGAAGTGGAGGAATGCATCGGGCTTGCTGTGTGATGGAAAAGTACCCCTCAAACTTAAGGGAAAATTCTATAAGATAGTGGTGAGGCTTGCAATGCTTTATGGCGCCGAATGTGGGCCATTAAAAGAGAAGCATAATTTTAAGTTAAGTGTGGCAGAGATGAGGATGCTCAAGTGGATGAGTGGCTTTGCCCTTAAGGATAGGATATGAAATGAGCATATAAGTGAAAAGGTTGGAGTAGCTCCAGTAGAAGATAAGATTAGAGAAAGTCGTCTTAGATGGTTTGTTCACATAAAACAGCGGCCTTCTGATGATCCGGTTAGGAAAGTAGATGTATTAGATTTGACTTATATTAAGAAAGGTAGAGGCAGACCTAAAAAGACTTGGTTAGAAAATATTATGAATGACCTTTCTTTATTAGATTTAAACGAGAATTTGACTTTTAATATGACACAATGGAAAAAAATGATTCATGTAGCTGACCCCATGTAGTGGGGTAAAGGCATGATGTTGTTGTTATTGATTAACTTCTAACATTTCAAATTCTACCTTCTTATCAGAGGCAATAATTTCTTTTCATGATATTTTTTTACTTCTAAGATAGAAATTCATAACTACTCCAAATTAAAATCAACTAAATGAAGCAACGTTTTAAACAAAAATTAGCACAAGTAGCAATGGTTTCAAAATAGTTCTTTATCATTAACATTAGTCCAATTCCAGTTAATTGGGGTTGTCTTTATGAATCACCATTTTTTATTTTTTTCCTATTAAATGTTGTGTACGATGTTAAATAACAATCACAATCAAGACACATAATGTACACCTGCTTATATGAACGTTATCAAGTGAGTAAATAGACAGTTTGGCAGCTTTTTGAAAGAGCTCAAGCAGTCTGAGCTGTGGGGAGTTGTTATATTAGCCATGGTACTTCTATTAATGTTATCATTAGCATGAAGAACCAAAAGAATCGCAATTAAAGGGAATCAGACGCACCTTCCTTTACTCGCAGGCTAGTTTGGTATCAAAGCTACTAAGGCAGATAGAAAATGCCTGAAAAGCTGATATTGGATACTGATAATCCATGGTGAACAAATCCTTCCCAACCTTTCCAAATTGGAGAATTACGTCATTATTATTCTGCCCACTGGTTCCAAAGTCTTCTGCAACCAACTGAAAATTCTTCACCGATGCAACTGTCACCCGTCCACGAAAATTTAGACACCAGCATTGAAGCTGTTCATGCCACCTCGGAGCTTTGTTCTTTAAGACCAAATTTACTTCCTTCTGAGGATTTGAAAGGCCAGGGAAGTTATCCATACGAGATGATTTGAATCTGAAAAATGGTATCGATGAAAAGGAATCGATGCTGTTCTGAGGAAAATCAGTTTGTGTAGGTGCCACTCCGCCAGGTTCCATTGCAGAGGCAGGGATAGAATCCACGACACAGTGCATTCTCCTAGGACATCTGGCCATACAAGCAGAGTTAATCATGCGTAAAAAACTTTAACTAATTATCATATATTTTTTAAGCATTTTCAGTCCATTGTTGTATACTGAACATACTTGTTCCAATAACATGATGCCTTCATCCCCAATGTTCACATCACATGCATGCCATTAATTAGAAAAAGAGTAAGCAGTGGCATTTGAATCATTCAACAAGATCTACAGAACAGAAAGGATCTATGAAGATGCCTGAGAATGAAACAAGGCGATGCTTAAATTTTGTTTTCAAGGGATTGAGCAGCTTGTATCATAGATATGGAGCCCCTACCATCCGCAAACAACAGAAATTTACAAAAAAAAACTTAGGCTGGTAGTTCTAGCATAGCATACAATGTATTCTTTTTTTTCCTACAAGAGAAAATATGCATCCAAGAAGATGGCAATTCTTACCGAGAGCCTAATACATTCAACTCATAAGCAATGTGTGCAGCTGGATAGTTTCCAGCGGGGATCCTTGGAGAGACTTGTTTAGAACCTAAAAGTCGTGTAGAGCGACATTTTGTGAACACGGCTTCAGTAGGAGGAGGTTGAGAATCATACACTGTAAATTTCCTGCCCAGAAAACTTGATCTGCCATAGAGAAAATGAGCAGAAGGCATAAAAAAAAAAAGCTTATATCATTTGCTTATGTAATGAAATAGATCACACAATCGGAAGATACTATCAAAGATTGATGTTTTCCAATTTTCCAAATTAAAATCAACACCATATAACCCTGAAAACAATAACTTTTTCAGAGGTTCATCATTATATAATGCTAACGAGTACTGAGTGCAAAACATGGATTTATCATCTATCTGCCAATTTCATGATTAAAACAAACTGTTGCCTTCTTGCAGGTTGTCAAGATATATTAATACGGATGCTTTCATCAAACTTTTGTTGAAAGAGACAAGAATGACAAATAATTACTAAGCAATAAAAAATAGCTCACAATTACTAAAGCAATAAAGTATGGGGTTATGCTTGCATACTTCTATTCTTTTTCTACTCTCGGCAAAAAAGTATTGTGGCTAACTGGCAATGCTAGCAATGTAAACAACCATACAATTCCATGAAATCAACTCAATAAGTCTCAAGATCAAAACAAAGCAGACTGCACATGGATGTCTGCAGTCAAAACTGGAAGAAATAAACAAGGAGCAAAAATTCAAGGTTCAAAAGTGCAAACAGATTCAAAGTTTTAAAAGGTACCAATTCATTCGCTTTTTGAGAGCATTTACTATTAATCATTACTATTCTACTAAAAAAGATTTTAACTGACATGATAACATGTTTAGGAAAGTAAAATACTTTTAGACCCTGTTTGACAAAGTTTTCAATTAGCTGATTATGCCTTTTAAACAGCAGAATCAATTTTACAACTATCACTTACATAAAATTGCCCTTCTGACCTTAAGATACCAGCAATATCCTCAAACATTTTCCATAAATACCTCCTTCCTTATTAATTATCATCTGAGATACTCTTATAATGGATGGACTTAATAAAACTCGTTTCCATCAAAACAATTGCCTACCATTATTACATAAATTGTGTTATAATTAATTATTAGTATTAGAAGTTGATTTACTTCATATGTGCATAACTATTAATTAATAATCTTACAGAAATCGGCAATAAAAAACATATTGTATCGTTAAAATAAATGTAGCTATTTAGTTGTTACGTATAATCATATCTATTTTAGTCATTTAATCAATTCTTATTACTCTAACAACTGTTTATATCAAACAAGATAATCTATCATAACATTTTAGTTAAAATAATCATGTTGCATTTAAATGCAAAATGCATCTAGTAACAAAACAACAAAGCACATCACAACATTGTCAAACTGAACCAGAGTTCATCCAAATAAAGTCCTTGCACTCCCTACTCATCTAGAAGTTGCTGATACCACATCTCTCCACTCCAAACAGTCAAGCATATTTCTGACAAGAAGTTTATAGTCTACAATCAAGCACCACATCTTGAAGTAACCATGAATATTCAGGTCCGAGCATACCTCAACTTCCCAACATATGCGCCACTTCCTTTTGAAATGTCATCAGCATCTACTGAGATTAGATAGTCAGTGCAAGTAGCACGGCGACATTTGCGTGCAGCAAGTAGAAATTTTCCATCATCTGTTAAAGCTGGCAATAGTATAGTAACTCCATATTAAAAGGATATATAGGCAAATAATAACATAAGGTCAAAGTTATAAATGGGAGCATGCAAAGAAAAATGCAGAGTAGTGCCAAAGGAATAAAAGTAATACAATAAACATAATCAGACTACGAAAGTGTTCAGAAATCTATAAAGCAAGATTAAAAACAAGTGATGAAGCTATTTTGGGCAAGACAAAAGCTTTTTCAAATTTTCATGTGCATGGACTGTGACAAGCCATGTGAGCTTCTACAAACAAATAAATTACAGAATAGAGTTATATAATATAACATTTTGTATATTAAAATAGAAGATCGTATAAATGTGCTAGTGCTAAACTACATGAGTCACAAAATTGATAATGTTGATCAACCTAAAATAATTCTCAAGGGCAGCTTGGTACTGCTTCCTAACTGGGTGCTGTAGTTACCACTACCACACCACAATGGGCAACATTTAACTCACTGTGTTGGGAAGAGTACGCATTCTCTTCTTTATAATTTGGTTCATGTTTTTCCAATGTTGCAGAATACAAGGTCCTTGAAAGTTTGGTGAACACAATGATGACCAGGCCAAAAGTGTTCCTTCAACGCTCTCATTCATCAAAATGAGGATGTTCTTATTCCTCCATGGTAGAATTACAAAGTAAAGAAAAGAAACATCTCTTACTCCTACGATTCTGTATTCTCACCATTTTCAATTGACAATTCAGACATTCTACCTGATGATTCTTTCATAAACCAATTAATGCAAATGTTGATGATGACAGTAAAAAAAAAACCCACATAATAACAGGTGTTACCATTAAAAATGGGCACATAAAATTGAAATTGTCAGTAGAACTGGTTAACCGTACATGTTGATAAATGTACCTCAATTGTTTAACGTCACTGTAATAAAAAACTGAACATCTAGATATAGGCCCAGTGTAACATGCACACACCTATGATTTTTTAAAGAATGTTTAGGATCATAAAACACAGTATCAATGATACCCATTCTCTATTATTCAATCCAGTTGCATCATCAAAGTTCAAAACAAAATTAGAAATGCTTAAAACTGCCATCAAGAATAAGCAAACCATGTCATATAATTTGCCCTGAAAACTTAGTAAATAGACATTAACCACCTATTTAATCCATAACACCAATCATTATAAACACATAACACTAAATTCACTGAAGAAAGAAAATCCTTTTCTTCAGGACAAATCTGTTACAAAATAATACAAAGATAGGGTAACAGATGTATGACTTTAAAAAGTGGTAAGACTTACCTTCAGTGAGGCTGAAGTAAAGATAGAATGTCTGAGTAGCTTGATTCCTCTTTATAAAGCACTGGAGTGGAAAATCTCTTGGACCAGGCTGCAAAAATAGCTAAAACTCTGAGAAAAGGCACAGTGATATGGAAATACAAAGAAGCTGAGTACATTTTTTTTCTAAAACTACATTACAATACAGATAGACACACAATCCATGTCAATATCAAACCCAAGACTCTTGTAAACATCTATCTAATGTGAATAATATCAAATACTAAAGCTTTTTTCTGCAATAATTACAAGGTTAAGTCCATATGAGTGGAGCTCCACAAACATTTGCAAGCAATTCAACAAACTACCTCTCAAACTTAATCTAATCCAGTAATCTGTGACATAGTAAGATGTGAAACATTTAGGAGAGAAAATTACATCCTCATTTCATCATAGTTCTAAAAGTTATCATAAAATCTGTTAGGTAAAACAAAGACAGATCCTATTAACATCATTGAGCTCTACTAGGGCTGTAAATAACATATTATCTTCCAAAAAGCTTTAATCATGAAACCACGTTATTAATAAATCACCTGTTAAAGCAAGAAAAATCACCTTAGATTTATTTTTCTTCCTCTGGCAAAATCAAATTCTATATCATATACATCATTTTTATGAAATCTAATACAGAATAGGTCAGCCAGCCAAAAAAGGCAAAAGAAGAATTTCGTGTGCATAACACAAGGAATAGACATTGGAGAAAAAAAAAAAAAAAAAGAATACCAGAAACTAATATAAGCGAGTCAGGGGCTCAGTAATTCGACCTGTTTCACAGATATCGGAAAAGTTAGCTTCCCTGAGACCTCTGGAGTCTTGACGATCTCCTTCATGATCTCTCTCCAGCTCCTGCACACCCCAGCACAGGAAACAACGTCCTTTCTATGCGGCCACGAGGCCTGAGCCTCCTCAATCCGCATCAGAACATCTCGCAAGAGTTCCGACGGCAAATTAGCCCAGCAGCTCTGCTTCAGTGCATCGATCGGTGACGGCCTCAACCCATCACGCAACACCCTGTGCGAACCCGATCTCAGCCCGTAACCCAGCTTGACCTCAAACCCCTTCCTCGATATACTCCCGATCTCCTCTCGCATGTCCTGAATGATGCTCCGGAACGACATCTAATCCCACCAAACAAAGGCAAAACTCAACGAAGCCTACCAAACCACACTATTTCTTCAGATACAGCGGAATTCGCGCAGAACATTCAAATTTCCCAATCGTTACAAAGATTTAAAGGCGTAAACTTGACATTAATCTGGCTGTTGCTTGTAAGTCTCAAAAAATCTCCCAAAAAAAAGAGGAGATAAGGAAGAAGATGGTTCACTGGGGCGGAACCAGCCTTAATTTTCAGGGGGGGCAAGCTTATAAATAACTGTCGCGGGTGCAAGGGGGCAGCGCCCCCAGCGGGGTTCGACCTACCCGGTCAGGTCGCGGGGTCAAGGGGCAGCGCCCTTGCGGGGGTTTCTGGGGGCAGCGCCCCCGGAACAAATTTTGGTTGTAAGGATATTTTTGGAATTAAAATTTAAAAATAAAATGATGAATGCTCTTTAATATTTGTTTGGGGGCAATTGTCTAAATATCATAGAATTTTAAAAGTTTTAGGGGGGGCATTTGCCTAAAACCCTTATAATAAAGATTAAAAAACCTAAAAAACTATGCAATAAAATAAAAATTTATTTTTTTAAGGGGGGGCAATTGCCCCCCCTCACCCAAAGGTGGTTCCGCCCATGGTTCAGAGGCAAAATTATCGGATCGGCACCTTTTGAACACCAAGTTGGAGGAAAATTAAATCGTGCAGAGAGGGAAGAAGTGGAGATCTTTGTTGTAGGTGACGAGAGGAATGGACCTCAGAGCACATTGGACGATTTTGGTCAAGGATTAGGGAAAGAGAGAAGAATTAGCAGTTGGAGCCATGCTTTACTGTTACGGCCCGCTGGTCATAGAATTACGCTTTGGCTTTGTATGTTTGTAGATTCCCTTTGTCATATTTTCAAATATATATATTAAAGATGAAAATAAGTAAAATTATAATATAACAAAGCTTCTTTTTACTTTATAGAGGGACTTTTTATCACCAAAATTTTTAAAATTAAATAGTGATTAAAAGCTATCTCAAATGAATTCTTAATTTAATATAAATTTATAATTAGATGAACAGGTTAATAAGGAATAATCGTCAAAAAATATATTAATATAAAAAAATTATAAATAGGCAAATTATGTGTTAGAGAATATTGAGAAGTATAGTGTATTAGAAGGGAGAGTGACTTAGTGCATAAAAAAATTTAGTAAAGTAAAAAATATTTTTTTATTTTTTCTTTCTTTGAAACAAACAACATATATTAAAACAAATAAAGTTAAACTAATAGGAATAGGAACAAAATATCAAATTTTATTTTGATCTTTTTTCAAAGCAATATTATTAGTAAAACATTTGTAACAAGAGAAAATTCTAATGAGTTTTGTTTTTTCTTAAAACAAAATTTTTAACTACAGAAATTCTTTGAATCATAAGATTGCTTCACAATACAAGTTTATCGAGCAAAGGACTGGTTTGCTAAATACCTTAAGTGACTTGTATAACATGCAATATCAAATCTCTCAATTAAGTTGTAAATAATGTAGCATATGTGTTACAATGTTCTACATTACACAATTAATATAATATAAGCAATAAAGTAGTGCAAGTAAGATGATGGTGCAAAAAAGAAAAAAAAAAAAGCTCAAATCAAATTTGTTGTGGTTCAATATGAATGCCCATGTGCATATTTTGACTCATTTTCTCAAGATTTGCATTACTCCCTTATTTAGATGTCATAAGGAAGAGAAGCTTCACTCTTTCCTAAGTAAAGAAAAATCCTCCACGCTTTCTTCTACTTCAAGCAAGAAGATTGATACTCTGACCCACCAGCTAGTCAAAACAAGTTTATAAGAAATTTAGATATCCAAGATCGCTCACAAATACAAAACTAAGGTTTTATTTGGGACAGCTTTCTTACTACTTTCTAAAGCATTCTTTAGTACAAAAATTTCTTAAATTAAAAATTTTTATACTAAAGAGCTGCTTTGGAAAGTATTGAGAAAGCTATCTCAAACAAAGCTTAATTCTCTCAAAATAGTTATAGATTTAAATCGTAAGGTGCATAAAAGAGGAAGATAGCTAATGAGCACTCCCTCACAAGAAAACCCACACTCTCTCGCTTAGAAAGTTTAAATAAATTTAATGATTGATCTCCTCGGTTCTATATAGTAATTTAAGGGATGAATATATTTTTAGATTTTGATGTATATGATTTTTAGTTACTTTCACTGGATTAATTTATATTGAGGAATTCATAAAAGCTCTCATTGTTTAATTAATAGATAATTCTTTCAAAATTAGACCCTAGAGTGTTACACTAAGCTACTCCAAACCTTAAAACCATTATTCCAAAACCTTCAAATATTTATAATTCATGCCACTCACATGGCATTTTGGCTCAAACATCCTTATAGACCCTTGGAATTGGTTTAAACATGTTCATAATCATCATTAAAATAATTTGAACCAATTGGGTTTCATATTTGACCATAGTTGTAATAGAGTTTATGTACAAGACAAGAACACGAAGAGGAGGAAGAACTAGGCGGAGAGCAGAACATAGAACGAGACAGAGAGAATAGAAGGAATTGTATATATTGTTATAATGCAATAGTTACACAGTCGAGTATATATAGAAATAGGCCAAACAAGAAAGTACAACTGACATGTAAAGTAAAACAATAAGTAATGCTAATAGTCCACCTCAAATTAATCATTATGAGAGAGAATGGTTAATTTGGATCGGAGATTGGTGAACTGCTTTATTGAGAGAGGCTTGGTGATGATGTCAGTGATCTTGTCAGTTGAACTAATGTGATTGATAGTGATTTCCCCTTGTTTGATGTGTCCACTGATGAAGTGATAGTCTATTTTGATGTGCTTAGTTTAGGCATGGAAGACGGGGTTGTTGGTGAGAGCAATGATAGACGTGTTGTCACAAAATATTGGTGTTGGAGCAGTTTGTGGTACGTATATGAAGTTCTTCCACTAAGCGTCGGAGCCACAACGTGTTCGAGGTGGCGGAGTAGAGGGCACAACATTCGACTATTGTTGTTTGCTTCTTGACGGACCATGAGATGAGGTTGTTTCTAGAAAAGGTGTAGAAAATGAAAATTGATTTCCGATATGTTGAGTCGGCTGCCCAGTCAGCATCAGTGTAGGTACGAAGTTGAAGATCACCGGAAGTAAGTGGTAGGATGAAGTCGATGATGAATTTGATTTACCTTAGAAGCCGGTTGAGAGCTTGGTGGTCGCAATTCTGGGGATGGTGCATATGTTGGCAAATCAATTTAGCAGCAAAAGTGATCTCCGGTCTCATGATTGAGAGACATTGTAACGATCCAGCGAGTTTGTAGAAGAGGGTGGGATCTGAGTATGCATGATCATCCTGTTGGCGGCTTGACTTAGATTCCATGGGTGTGGAGGATGGTTTGCATTCGGAGAAACCTGCATGATTAAGTAATTCTCTTGCATAGTGTCGTTGAGTCAGAAAATAGTCTTTTTGGTGTTTTGATCACCTGGATGCCGAGGAAGAGGGAGACATCGCCGAGTTGTTTTAAACTAAATGTGGAGTGAAGTTGTTGCAGAATGTTGTGTATCCTTGGGGTGTTGTTTCCTGTAATTAGAATGTCATATACATATATAAGAATAAATAAATGAGTGCCGTTTTGATCAAGAATAAGGAGTGACGGGTCGGCTTTGCTAAAGATGAATCCGAGAGTTTGAAGAAATGTAGTAAAATTTTGAAACCATTGGCGAGGTGACTATTTTAAGCCATAGATGGATTTGTGCAGTTTGCAGACGTGGTGCAGATATTGGGAGTCCTCAAAGCCAATAAATTGTTTCATGTAGAATTCATCTTGAAGTTCGCTGTGAAGAAAGGCGTTAGAGACGTCAAGCTAGGTGACCGGATACTTATTTTGTAGAGCGACGGTGAGAAGAATACGGATTGTAACCATTTTGGCCACTAGACTGAAGGTTTCGGTGTAGTTGACACCAAATTCTTGTGAGCACCCTTGGGAAACAAGGCGTGCTTTGTATTTTGCTATTTGTCCATTTGGTTGAAGCTTTGTCTTGAACATCCACTTGCAACCTAAGATGGGTTTGTCCGCCGGTAGTTGCACTAGTGAACAAGTTCCCTGCTTTTGTAAGGTAAGATATTCGGAGGACATGGATATATGCTAGTGTTCTTGCTTTGAAGCTTGAGCGTAAGATGTAGGTGTTTGATCAACGAATGATACCATAGAATAATCAAAGAATTGTTTTAGTTTAAATATGTCGGAGCAGGATCTGGTTTGCATGGGGTGGCAGATGGGATGGAAGTGCCCTTGTAGTTGGTAACATTGGTTTTAGAAGGTGATTTGGATGCAGAAGGGAGGGAAGAAGATATGGACGTGGGGTTGGTTGCGGAAGGTGTGATGGTTGTCGTGTTTTGGGAAAGTGATGATGGAGGAACAAGTAGGAGTGGAGAATACAAATTATTTTTCCTTTGAGTGGACGAAGTCGGAGAAGTGATGTGATACGGGAACTGATGCTCATAGAATACCACATGTCTTGATAAATAAATGCGATTATTTTTTATATTTAAACAGTGGTATCCCTTGTGCTGAGTGGAATAACCGAGGAAGATGCATTCGTATGAGCGAGGTGATAGTTTGTCCAGGGCATAGGGTTTGGTCAGGGAAAGCATAAGCAACTGAATATGTGAAGGTGGTTGTAGGATGCTTGATGATCGTGCAACCGAAAGTAAGGGGTTTGATTACGAATGACAGAGGATGGTAATCAATTTATGAGATAGTTTGTAGTAGATATAGCTTCGGCCCATAAGGATGGCGGAAGTTGAGCTGCATGAAGAAAGGTATGGGTCAGGTCGAGAAGGTAGCGATGCTTTCATTCGGTGGTTCCGTTCTGTTCTAGCGTGTGAGGGCAGCTAATTTGGTGAGTGATGTCGTGCTGAGTAAGGTAGTTTCAAAAATTGTTGTTAATAAACTCGCCTCCTCCATCGGATCGAAAAGTCTGAACGTTGGAATTGAATTTAGTTTTAAATAGATTGCAAAACTGCTAAAATTTGGCAAATGTTTTGTCTTAAGAGTGAAGTAAATACAACCATGAAAATCTTGAAAAATCATCGATAAAGATAGCATAGTATTTAAAGCCATTCAATGAAGGATGGGGTGACGAACCCCATACGTCCGAGTGAACAAGTTGGAATGGTTTAGTACTAGTAGAATTGATGTTGGAAAAAGGTAGTTTATGACTTTTTGAAACATTACATGAAATACAAGCGTCTAAAGAAAAAGAGCAATTAGAAAGATCAGGAATATATTTGGCTAAGTCCTAAAGGATGCGGGAGTAGGGGTGACTGAGTCTTGCGTGACACAACAAATACGAAGTGCGAGACTCCTTTAGTGTGGTGGAGCTATGGGTGGGAGGAGTCTTGATTTGATACATACCATTACATTTGTCACTGCGGAGAAGCAGTTGATTGTCCTGAAGATCCTTTATAGTAAAATCATTAGCGTTAAAGCATATTGAAACATTATTATCTGATGTAAGTCTAGAAACAGATAAAAGATTGTGTAAAAAGATGGAACTTGTAGAATGTTGCAGAGATGAAGCTTATGGTGAGACTCAGGTAAGTGTAAGATGCCTTGGCCCGAGTTGTGGATGGGTAGTGTGCTTCTGTTAGTTATGGATACAGAGTCGTAGCTGGTGTAAGTTGTGGTCTATTGAAGATTTGAGATGTCGAAGGTGAGTTGTGATGATGCGCCAGAGTCCAGAATCCAGCCGATGGTGGAGGAGAGCTATTGTTGGACCGACATAGCTCTTGGATTTGAGGGAGGTGCGTAGTTCAGGTTGCAACGATGCCAACAGTTCAATGCCGAGTGTCCCATTTTGCCACAGATTTGGCAACTTGGCCGATTGGACGAATTTTTTGTGAGATGTTGTGAATTTGCGGAGGATTGTGGACAACGATTGGAGCCACGTCCACGGTACCGGTTATACCTCCCATAATTTGTATTGGAACAGTTGAAAAGAAATGCGAGCGCCTCCGATTTTTGGGTTTCTTTGAGGTGTCTTGGTGAAGATTTATTTCTTCGATGCATAACAAAGAATATAGAACATCGAGACTAATGGGTTGAAGGGAGGTTCTTATGGCATTTTTGAAGGGGTTGTAGAGGGGAGGAAGCTGGTTAAGAATGTATAGTATTATGTATTCGGTTTTGAGGGTGGAACCGAAAGCCGCGATGTTGTCGTTGAGTATCTTGATTTTATCATGATATTGGTGCATCGCACAATCTTTCATCTGGATTTGATGAAGCTCGTTCTTGAGTTGTATGACTCGAGATCTGTTGGTGTGTTGAAGATGTCATTCTAGTGTGGACCAAACATCATGAGCGATGTTGAGGATGAGAATGTACGTTAGAATCGATGGCAATATTGTAGATAGGGAGACAAGTTGCGATCTATGAGTTTCCATAGAATGTGATCGACAGATAAGGATTCCGGTGGACATACTATGAGACCGGTAAGGTGTCCATTGAACTCATTTGAGGAGAAATGTTGATAGAGTTACAGTCGCCAAATCATATAGTTTTCGGCAATGAGCTGTGTAGGAACTAGATTCTTGATGTTAGTATGAGAAATTTGAGTGGGGTGGAGATTACAAACTCTTGGAGAGAATTAGAGATGCTGGACGTCGTACGATGGGAAGCCAAAGACTCTTGCTTGACCATGGAGATCAGATAGGAGCTGTGAGGCAAGTATGCTCTGATACCATAGAGTTCTTGTACAAGACAAGAACACGAAGAGGAGGAAGAACTAGGCAAAGAACAGAACAGAGAATGAGATAGTGAGAATAGAAGGAATTGTATATATTGTTCTAATGCATAGTTATATAGTGGAGTATATATAGAAATAGGCCAAACAAGAAAGTACAACTGACGTGTAAAGTAAAATAAGAAGTAGTGCTAACAAGTTAACCTAGGTTGAGAAAATTTGATCAAAGGAGCCTTTAAATGCTAAATCATGATCATATGCATAAAACATCATTTAAAAATCAACCTAAGCCCTAAGTGTGATCACTAGGTATCCTAAAATCATCCTTGATCATGACTAAAACCAAATAGACCCATGGTTGACTTGGTTAACCATCATATAACATTTTAATCATATGAAATCCATTTGACCTAAAAACCTAAATTATGTATACATAAATACCAAGCCATGCCAAACCACCCTAAATCTCGTAAACCTTTACTCAAATATAATCGAATGCTTTGGAGCCCATAGCCATGGTTGACCAAAAACACCATGAAACCTAATTTAAACTAAATGATCATATTATGTAATTTAATAAATATAGGCCTTATCATGCCCTATGATCACTTCCAACAAACTCCATTAGTCATTTGAAATCCATTGGACCCAACCCTTGGGCTTGGTCAACCCATGAACTCCAAACTCATCAATAGGTCCATTGAGTTCCCAAGGGGCTGCCCATGCCTGCATAACCCTTGGGCCAACCTAGTTTAGCCAATTAGGCTAACTAAAGTAAACCCAAAGTGATTTAAATGAGCCTAATCAAACCTTAGATGAAATTTGTCTAGGAAAATGCATGCATTTGAAGCAAATATCTCTTATACACTCAAACTAGCCAGCCCAACCCATGGGTTAGCCTGGGTTAGGCAAATTGGTTAACCCAAGCTTCTAAAATTATTTTTTAGGGGATTCAAATCCAGAGCCAATTAGGCCAAGCCAACCTATTGGATCTCATCCCCTAGACCCTAGACGTTTGCCTAGCCAATCTTAGGCCATGACCATGCCTGAGTTAGCCAAAATATTCTAGAACATGTTCAATTTTTTTTTTTTTTTTGGTTTAGCTATAACAAACTAGCTAACTGACAACATGGGGAAACTTCCTCCTACAAGCTGCTAATGGCTCATTGGACTGTCCCCAATAGCCTAAATCATCTAGTTGGACCTTACATGGCCAAAATTTGAGCAAAATGCAATTTAGTTCAATTTTTCTTATTAAAAATCTTTCTTTTTGAATCTAATAGAGTCGACTGATGGGAGAGGAGCAGAAAATCTCATGTTAGAAAAAAAATAATGGTTCTTCCATTAGAGGGTTTTGCCATTTTATCCTTAGAGCCTTAGGAAGTTCTTTCTATGTCTCCTTGAGTTTTCCCAACCCTATAGAGAGCATTCTATATGAATTCGTGTGAGCTCTAGCGACCGTTCTTGGAGGAATTACCAACTTTTGATCCACTGCTCCTTAGATCATACCATTTAAAAAGAAGTTGTTTCTTAGCTTTAGTCGAGTTTGAAGGAACCAAAATAATCCCCTTCAATTGATAACTAAATTCATTTAATTTTAATCATGAATCCCCAATTAGATAGGTTTGGGCAATTATGAATGAAACCTCTAATCCACGACCATCCAGCAATTGGATTGTAGGTTCCCTATCAGATGATCCTCTTAGATCAATTTGAGCAAGATCCATCTAACGAATCCACTAGATCAAGTAAAATATTATTCACAATTGAGAAATTTGATTTAATCATTTATTGAATTTTATAGTTTAATTATGCATATGAAATAAATTCAATTAAATAAATAAAACAAAATAATTTCATAAATAAATAGATAAAAATAAATAAATTTTTAAAAAATAATTATAATAAAATAATAAATAGAATTATTAAATAAAAATGAAATAAAATAATTAAACATAAATCAATTAAATAAATTTAGCTTAAATAAATGAAATAATTAATTAAAATTTAAATATAATTAAATAAATTTAAATAAAATTAAAAAAAATAAAAGATAATTAAATAAAAATTAAACAAATTTTTATATAAAATGAAATAATTTAACATAAATAAATAAATATTCTTTCATCCTAAAATATTCATTGTAGTAGAGAAATATAAATTTTAGCATCCTAGCTTTGTACAAAGATCCAGCACACAAACAATTTAAAGATAGGGGTGTAGTGCTCATAACAGACACTAGACTTTTTACGTGAAAACTCCTAAAATGGAAAAAAAATATTGGGGCCTTGCCTAGTTTAAATGAATCCACTAGTGTTTGCAATTGTTTACAAATGAGGCCCTTCCTTGGGGGAAGGCCATAGCTCGATGTAACAACTATAATCATATAGAGTGCAATTTATGTTAAGAGTTCGAAGAAAAAGTGTTGACATGTCCAATTGGTCGATAAGACTATAGTCAGTGAACCATATAGGTCAAAAGGATCACAATTAAGTAATAGTGATAAGAAGGATCGTAGTCGAGCAACGGAGGTCAAAAAGATTATAATCAGGTGACGGTGGTTATAAGGATTGTAGTCGATGAGTGATGGAGGTTGGAAAGACAGTAGTCGAGTGAGTTTTGTTTGAATGACCATAGTTAGTGGGCAACTGAGGTCGAAAAGACTGTAGTCGGGTGACAAAGGTCAAAAAAATATCATAGTTGGGTGATGGTGGTCGGAAGGACCGTAGTCGGTGGCTGACAGAGGTCAAAAAGATTATAGTCGGGGGGGGGGGGGAGCGGTGGTCAGAATGACTGTAATCGACAAGAGAAGGAGGTTAGAAAGATCATAGTCGGGTGACAGTGGTAGAAAGCACCATAGTCGGTGGATGACGGAGGTTAGAAAAATCATATTCAGGTGATGGTGGTTAGAAGAATTGTTGTTGGTGGGCAACATAGGTCAAAAGATCGTAGTCGAGTGATAGTGGTTAGAAGAACCATAGTTGGTGGACGAAGAAGTTTAGAAAGATCATAGTTTGGCGACGATGGTCTGAATGACCATATTCAAGTGACGGTGGTTAGAAGGGCCAAAATTTAGCAATAATAGGTGGTCGGTTGAAAGTTCAATGATAATTGGTGTCTGGGCGGAAGTCCAACGACAGTAGGTGGCTGGGCGATGGTCGAGAAGGAGTATGGTGGTAAGATAATTCTCTGATTTCTCTTCCTTTCATCTCTTCCTTCCTCGTCTCTTGTGAATAATGAGGGTTCTAGTTTTCTGAGAGGCATGGCCAGTAAATAGGAAGAACATCAAGGGCACGTTGTGAGTGTTTTTAATGGATAGCATATTGTCACGACCCAACCCGACCGGAACGAATCCCTTCGCGTCGGACCGCGACAAATGTTGAAAATCTAAGATCTAGCTTTAGAATTTGCTTCAGATATTCTTCCAAATCTCAGACATATAGAATAGAAAACACAGAGCTACTATAACTTCCAAATATACAGAACAGTTCATCTATCATTTTCTCCTTTCATCAAAATAATCATGTACAATACATTGCATGGCTACAGACAGAAAGAACAAAACAGAATAGAAAAGTCATGACTGTACAAAAATCAAAAGTACAAAATACCAAATCACTAATCAGACACAGAAGTGCTAGTCCAAGATCTCCTTCCCTTTCCCAGAACCTGAAAACCACGTAGATAACAAGGATGAGCTAACAGCTCAGCAAGACTACAATCGCCAATCAAAATCTCCAGAAATACACATCAGAAAATACATCAGAAGCAGTTATTTAAATAACCGTACATAATTTGCATAATCAACAGAATACAGATACTTGATCAAACAGAAATCAAATCACTGATACAGAAAAGACGAATTCATTTCATATCACAGAATATTCACGTCAGATTTCATAGAGCAGATAGAATCGTACGGAACAAACAGAATCGTACAGAACAGATAGAATCGTACAGAACAGACAGAATCGTACAGAACAGACAGAATCATACATAACAGACAGAATTGTACAGAACAAATTTCAAATCATATAAAATCACATTTCAATATCAGATCACATATCACATATCAGATAACAGATTCTCGGACCCTAACAGAATCTCTACGGATTCTGGCCCCTTATGCCTCCCTTCCCTGACACTGATAGAATCTCAACGGATTCTGGCCTCTTATGTCTCCCTTCCCTGACACTAACAGAATATCAACAGATTCTGACCCCTTATGTCTCCCTTTGTACTTATAGCACCAGAACATAACAGATATACAGAATTTTTAGAACAGAACTTTCAGAACAAAACTTATTTTCTTTTCAGATTTCCCTAACATAGATAGAATCTCAAAGGATTCTGGCCCCTTATAACTCTCTTTTGATATCACAGCACATCAAATCATTCAATTCAAAAAATCAGATTTTGTTAGAAAAATCGTCAGCGGCATAACGACAGTATATAGAATTTACACAGAATTCACAGATTCAGAAATTTACCAAATTATCACAGAATATACACAACAGCATTATAAGACTTTCATTGTACTGAAGCAACATTTTTCAACATCCTGATAATTCATAATTTGATTAAAATGCTGCAGAATCCAAAATATTCGGTAAAAATCTTTCAGAAAATACTAAAAACGTGCAGAAATATCATCTCAGAAACAAACCAAAAGTTACGCGTAAAATATTCACGAGTACGAAATAATACCAGAATTTGGCTAACAGAAACAAAAGTTGAAATAGAAAAGTCGTCAAAATCTTCGTTTCTGAAAATTGAGAAAGGCGGAATGTGCCTTACCTCGAGTCGGTCAACTTTTCCAACTACGGCGACCGACGAAAACGAATCGAAGTCGCCCAAAAATCACTTTTCTTCCTTTTTCCTTCGATTTTCTCTCTCCTGGCTTTTTCTCTCTCTTCAAAAAGATCTCATGTCCATATATATGCATGCAGATCGTCATGGATGATCCAAAATCGTCCCAGGACGATTTCTTCTCTGAAAAAATTTCGTTCAGACGAAATATTTATCGTTCCTGGACGAGTTGCTCTCTAGACAAATTTCGTCCCGACAAACCCAACTTCGTCCTAGGATGAAACTCCCAGCCAAAAATTCCTATACAAACCTGTACCGATCGTCCCGGACGATCCAACTTCGTCCGGACGAACCTGGAAGGAAAAAACAGCTTTCACACATATATTGACTCCCGTGATAATAGACCATTTATTAAGTATTTAAATATCTTAATGATGTCAAAATTCATTGATCTTGAGCTCGTTGGATTTGTCTCGTCGAGCCGCTCAATTTGATTATAAGCATGTCACATTTGGATGTCACTTAGTTATCCAATTTATGCTTTAAACCTTTTAAATGTGCTTTAGGACCTTGATTTGTACCTATTTAGGCTTGGATTGTGTCAAATTTAGTGTCGTTGGGTTTGACTTTTTGAGGCATTCTTATTAACTTTAAGTTTGCTGAAATCAGAGTTTAGATGATCTCAAATTTGATTTCTAAAGTTTCCAATCTAGAATTGCCTCGAGATTTGTGCTCGATCATAAAAATTATTTGATGATATATCAAATATAATTATTTAAAAATTAAATAAGAATTAATATAAAAATTTTAAATTTAAATTAAAAAAATTAAATAATAAAATAAATCAATCCACTCAAATAAATTCAATTAATAAAATTAAACTTAAATTAATATTTAAATAAAACCAAGGCTTTATTTATTTGCTTTATTCTTTGAGTTGAAACTAATGCAATCATTTGAGAGTCCAGGACATGTTAATTAATGACTTCAAGTACTTTGATGTTGTTAATTAACTTTATTCTTTAAAATCTAAAGTAAATAAAGCTTAATTAAAATTAAGGCTATATGTATTTGCTTTATATTTTGGATTAAACAAATGCATTCATTTAGGAGCCTATGACTTATAATTGATTAATGGTTGCAATCTCACTGAAGTTGTTAATTAACATGATTTTTTAAAATATAAAGTAAATAATTTAAAAAAAATTAAAAGAGAAATACAATTATAAAGCAATAAAACTTAAACTTAAACTAAATATCTTTGGCTTATAAACCAAACTCAACTTGTAGACAACTTAGTCATTAATCCATTTAGGATATATCCAAGCTGCATTTAACAAACACTTTTGAATTGTATGATATGACAACTAAATCGAACCTAGGTTAGGGTTGTGTTTTTACTTTCTTTCACTTGATGTTGTGATTTGATACTATCTTTGCGGATGTCTGATGATGTGAGTGTTTACTTTTCATTACACTTTTGTGATGGCCGGTAGATGATTATATATATTTGTTTTTGTATACTAACCCTATAGGAGTAGAGTCTTTTCTCTTTTAATATAAATGTAAAGCTGTACAGGATTATAAATTGTAAAGAGTTGTAAAAGTTTTAAATGTAAATTGCTTATTATAAAAGTATAGAAATCCAAAAGGAATATTCTTCTTTCTTTTAACATCATTATGTTTTTGAATTTTATAGAAGATCTAGAGCTGGAAGACTTGAAGACATTTAAATATGCAGTTTTATTTATAAAAACTTACATCATTGTATAGGTATAGAAATCAAAGCTTATAGTTGGAGGAGCTTAAGTAGGCTCTAGTTTGTACTTATATGAAACTTTATACGGACTTTCATTTCATTAGACTGCTTTTATTTATATATAATGATTGAATTCCTACTTGTAAATGATTTGTGAAAAAAAAAAAACTGCATATTTTTGCTTAGTTTCTTGGCGTTGCAAGTAAATTTTCTTGGATATACATGTTAGGCTCCTAGGACTATGTTCTTTATACTTTACACTCCAACCCCTTTACCTATTTGCATACATGGCATACAAACTTACTTTTTTCTGCTACATACACAAACCAACACACACAAGCCTATGATAAGCTGGTAACAACATAAGTGATGGGGGAGAGTCTGCTATTCATGTTGGTATAGGGCTGTTATGCTATCAGATTTTTTTAAAGAAAATCAATTCATATTGATTTGCATTAGTCATATCTAAAAATTTAAAATTATATTAGTTAGGTGCATTTGACCTCTGATATTTTTAAACCCTGATTTCAAAATCTGAATTATAAAGCCTTGATTACTAAATAAATAGCTTGTCTACCTTGCACACATTATAATAGAAAATCATAGTTTTATAAAAATGATTAGGTGGTTAGGCTGACTGCCACACCAAGCAGACACAAGTCCAGTTTGAACTTTTGTACAATTCCTGCACTTCTTTCTGGGAGGATTATTCCGATCATCTAATAAATTGACAACTTAAACATAAATTTTAATTCTAACCTAAATTGTTAAAGCCAAACTATATTATAAATTAGAATGTTTCTAATCTTCTAGAATCTTAAAGTACTCTCTACCTTTCAACTTGGTGCTAGGAATGCAAATTTGATTATAGAAACATAAATCAAAATTTAGGGGCACAATATATTTGCCCACAAAAAAACATATCAACTCCATTGAGGATCAAACCCATAATCTCTAGTTTCTCTCTCTATCTATAGTGCAGACTAAAACTTTTAAATGCACAGTAGACTTACTTTTGAAGTAAGTTTAAACAACCTTTTATCATGTTGCTCATTTAATTCATTTCACCCATTAGTGAAAGTGATCAACATTACAATTTTGACTTATCATATAATGAAAATAGCCTAAATTAAATTCTTCATATATAAAATCATGCTTCAATCATTCTCTAGTTCTGAATAATGCATAGTAGTAACATTTAAATAATTTTGAGACATCAAGTAATTTTTCTCTCTATTTAAAATGTAAAAAAAAAAAAATGAAATTTTTTGTTAAAATTAAAAAGAGAAGTGTTTTTATTTTAAGAAAAATATTTTTTAGATTTATTCAAACCTCACCTCTTCTCATAGAATAAGATTATTACAATAGAAATATTTTTCAAATCCTTAAAAAAACTTTTTTCAAATCTCACATCACAAGAAAATACAAATCAAAATATTTTTCTTTACAATACCATATTGCATTTAAATCGGTAAAATTGCTATTAAAAGAAAAGAGCATAAATAAAAATAAAAGTGTAAATCAATTTATAGAGATTTGGCATCAATGGGCTACATCCACTTCTCTAATTCTCCTCTCAATGTTTTTCTTTTTTGCATTCAAATGTGCACGTAAGGTTATGTGATTGTAAATGTAATAAAATGACGAGTAACCAAATATCATTGAAATTGTATTGTAATAACACAATATTGAGATTAAATTTGCTTTATACTATTTGAATAATCAAATTGGAGTTGAAGTTCATGATAAGAAAAAAAAACTAAATTAATATAATAAAAATAAAAAGTACTTTGGGTTGATAATAAAATTATTAGGATAGGGATTATATTTTGTTGATTCTATTAAAATATTATCAATGAATTATTTGATGTTTGTTGTAATTATATCAATAGTAGAACCAACCTTTCTCTCAACAACATAGGATCATTAGCCTCCTTATATAACTTTTCAATGTTTTTTTTTTTTTTTTTTTTGAGAAAATGCAAATAGCAATTTATTACCATAACTAGGTACAAATAGATTCCTCCTTCAACAAATGAAAAAAGGAGGAATGTCAATGTCACTAAGATCTCGCCAAAAAAAAATCTGAAAAAAGAGCAAAGTTAGCACAAACATCGGCTAACTTATTACAATTTCTTGTAGAGAAATGAAAAATAACTTGCTTAAACACTTTAACAAAATCTAAATCCTTAGGATTTAGAAAATCTTCTGAAATAAAATTGCTTTGAATAGCCTTTTGAAAAATACCTATAACATTATGATTGTCTCCTTCAATCACAATGCCATTCATATCAAACATCCAAATTTGAACATAATTTCTCAAAGAAAGAATTGAAATTACCTCAACTTGTGCACTATCCCAATGTGTGCAGCTAAATCCGAAAGCTCTAAAGAACCGCCCCTTATAGTCTCTGAAAACACCACCAATTCCAGCTTTATTGTTCGTGCTTAAAGAAGCATCAACATTACATTTAATCCAACCAGGAGGTGGAGGAAGCGAAGAGGAATTATCCAGCAAATCTTGCTGATTAGCTTCCTAGTTCTCCCAACTAGGATTAATTTGAAAAGATCCAACTGCATAGCTTATAGCATTGGCTGCAATAAAAGAGCAACTATCCTCATTATTTCCATGTGTTAATTTGTTCATGCTTTTCCAACAATAAAAAACCACCATGAACAATAAAGGTTTCCAATGAGAGTATTCTGTATTGAAAGCTTATGTAAAACATTAAAGCAATCTTCCAACGAATATGGAGCTGGCATATGAAAATTCCATGCTTCAAGTTTATCACAAACTTTCTTGATCATTGCACAGTTTATAGCAATATGCTCAGCTCAACTTTTCTATCTTTTGGTGGTAGATTTAATGTATAGAAAGTTCCAATTGTATAGTACAAACAATCCATCTTATTACATAGGTTCTGTTTTTATCCTATACTATGTTGTTGTTATATTTTATCTAAGATGAGTTCATCTTCCATATCTCAATTATGAAAAAAAAACTATCATAAATGAAGTAATAATAATGAAATATAAAAATAAGCATGATTGTATTAAACTAAGTTCATTAAAATACTCCCAATTGCATTCAACCCCTAGAAGAGGTTGAGCTCAAGGAATTTTGAAAGAGCACAAACAAATACATGAAAAATAATATAAATTATAAGGATAAAGAAAAAGAAAAGTTCTTTATCAAATTTTAGATTGAATGTCTAAGAACTAAATTGGAACCTACACATCAAGTTGGACACCATGATTCTTGAAGCTCTTGAATGCATCCAATTTACCAAATTTTCTTGAATGAATAATAAATGCCAATTTTAAATACATAAATGAAAATTTCGTGAATAGTGTTGTGAATTTTTTAAATAGAGCACTAAAAAAGCAAACAAAAAGGATCTAAATTAAGACAAATTAGAATCACAATTGCACCTAAAAATTTCCAATAATAACTACTTTTCTTACCATAAGGACGAGAAGCATATATTCTCACAAGTATTGGAGAAACCCTACAACCACTTCTGCTTCAGGATAAAAGCTCAATACTCCTAAAAAATGGCTAGCTTCATAATATTATAATAATTTTTTTGAGATATAAGATCTCTCACAAGAAATAAAAAAAAGTTTCAATCAACCATTTTTTTAGAAGTGAGGATCAAAAGGTGTTAAGAAGAAAAAGATGACCTTTTGTTCTATTCTTACACTTTTTTTCTCTAGAAACTCCTCTAATGTTTTAAGGTGTAATTTTGAATTTCCAATAGTTTTTTCTTAAATAAATCATTTAGGGGTCATTATAAGATTTTATATTGAGTGCATCACATATCAGACCAAATACTTGAAAGTGGCTTGGAACAACCAATAGGGGAAGGGGTGAATTAATTATTTAGAATTTATTGAAAAATAACTCAATATGCAATGGATGTAATTTGAAATGCAATAGTAAAACTCCAATATGTGTGTGTGTGTATTCATTAACAATGAAAATTATTTAGACCTAATTTTAAAGAAAAGATCAAAGCAAAATATTTTTGTTCGTAGAAAGATATTCCAAAGAATCATTTTTTAAAAAAATTTCTTAGATGTAAGCATAATAATTCTTGAAAACCCAAATCTAATCAATGAAAAATGCAGGAAATACAAACTTGAATTTTTATAGTGGTTAAGTGAACTTGACCTGCATCCACTCCCCAAGTTTCTCTTCATTGGAAATTGCACCATAAAATACTCCTACACTTAGTAAGGTGGAGAAGCCCTTCTCCATTACCAAGTGGATAATGACCATTACAAGCTCATCCTTTCCTTAAAAGCCTAAACTCCCTCATTCTACTCCTAGCATGGGAGAGATGACTTCACCCTCCTTCTTCTCATCATAATGACAAAGATGTTGCTTCACTAGCCTCCTTGGCTAGTCACAAGTCTTCAACTCAAAGACTCTCTAGAGCTCCTCTCCAATAGCTCCCAACACAAACACTTGAGGATAAAGGTGTTGGGTGAAGAGGAAAATTGTATGATCTCCATCACACAACCCTTAACTCCCCTCAACCTCACCCTCTCTTCTCAATTTGTTTGTATAAGCTCTCATGAAGAAAAAGAACCACCTCCCTTTCTCCAAGGACCCTCTCAAGAAAAAAATATCTGATGAATCTCTTTCCTTACAAACTCTCAACTTAATATAGCTAGAATTAAATATCTAAAGAAACCCCTAAATTTTATTTTTAATACCCTGATCGTGTAGTATGAATGGAGGTTCACATTGCTCGATTAGTTCAATATGAGAAAATACCCATAATTTGAGTTTTGTTTAATCAAATTGTATGATATGGATTGTATAATATGGTTAGTTGAATTAGCTCAAGGATCATCCTAAATGAAAATTTCATCCAATAAATGTTATGTTCTTTTGTACTATCTGATTTGAATCATACAATATGAAGTTCAAAAAGAATTGATCCTGCTTTGATTGCTTATTTCTTGGACCAAAATGGGCAAAGTATATTATTATTAGTACACTATGTTCAAAAGCGTACAATATAATTAGTTTAATTTTCAAAATTCAAATTTACTTATTTTTAAAAATCCATAATAATGTGCAGGTAGTATCAAAATAATTGATCATCATGGATGATTAAGATCATATAATATGGTTAGTTATTTTAAAATTTAAAATTTTATTAATTTTTATTAAAAAAAACTTTATTTAATTTCTATAATAACTAAATATACAAAATGATCAAGATTATATAGTATAATTTAATAGATAAACCAAGTGTTCATTTTGATCCCTACTCATAAGTGTGTGCTTGGTTGCCTTGCCAACATATTCTTAAACATACAATAACTCAAGAAAACAAAAGTACATACTCATATTACAACTTTCTCAACTCTTATTTATGTAATTCTTGAATTCATTTTTCTTTTATATTTAGGCTTTGTTGGGACGACTTTCTTATTGCTTCTTAAATCAGGTTTATAGTACAAAATTAAAATTTTATATTAGAAAGCTGCTTTAAGAAGCAGTAAGAAAGCCATCCCAAATAAAGCCTTAACTTCTTATATGATGTATGCAACTTTAGTCCACGTGCCATTCTTAAAATGCTAGTATAACAAAAAAAAAACCTATATATACAACAAAAATAGTAAGTGGTTTATCCATTAATATTTTAAAATGATCAAAATCTCAAAAGTAAGTCAAGCTCATGGCTTTCAACGATTTCTTCCTTTTTGATAATGACAAATATTATTAGTTGGAATTTAGATTTACCAGTTAATATTTGTCTCACTTCCTAATTCTTCCTCTCACTCTAAGCCTTTTTTAACTTATGTGAGAGAGCACTTGAGATTAACTTTTTAATTACGTTTATTTTTTTTTTTTTATATCTTCTTTTTAAATTTTTAAACAAGCATTGCAAAATTACATACACATAAGAACATAACACTAATTTTAATTAAAGAACAAGGGTAATTAAAAGAACAACCCAACATTAACGTAAACAAATATAAGAACTGCAAGAATAACCCAAACAAACCAACAATACTACTTCTGTGATGCCCCAAGACCTAAATTATAAGAATTATCTATTTAATCTTTTAATCATTTACCAGAGATCCTATAAAATCAAGTGGAAATAAATCTAGTGGAAATAACTAAGCATCACATACATAAAAATTTTCTCTAAATTCTTTCATCAAAATCTCATTTACAATAGCTAGAAGATCATTACAACCAACAATCTATCACAAGCTCTTGACTATTAAAGAATAAGAAAAACAGAAAATATAAACAGAGTCCTTGCCCCTTCACAGACTTGAGATCAAGAAAATCATATAATGAGCTTACGAATCCTAACAAAAATAAAAAATGCACTAAAGCATTCAAGGCAAGATTTTAGAAATCAATATGCATACTCATCTCAGTCAATACAATCAATAGCTTTCAATAATTTATCAATGATCCATTATTAATACTACATATCAATATGATCAGTAACAAAAAGCAAGAATCATTACACTAAATCCACAAATCAATAATATGTGCAAGAAAGTAATTATGTCAATAATCAATTAATCAAAACATTAGGAAATAATGTAGAAAACAACATATCGATATTGCAATCAATCATTATTATCATTCTATTAGTGAGATGAATCATAAATGTATAGATGCCACATAAGTATGCTATGTATAAATTAAAATATATATACATGAACATGAATAAGAAATACATGAATAAATTATTCATGGCTTCTATTCTTAATTATCAGTTCTTTATCTATTATTATGTATGATATCAATGTATGCATCAACATCATAGAGCTCAGTAAGGCATTACATCCAACATTAATGTGGTGCTTTCATTATTTCATTTATTATCCATCAATCTTATTATTTATTCATTAAGTCCATTACAATTATAGGTAACCTTTAATAATCTATAAAGAGTCATCACTCTCTTCATGATGGCATAATTGGTCATCAATTACAAGATATAACCATATAATAACACAAATCATCTTTAAAGGAAAGCTCATCGGCCACCATTATGTATAGGTTATTATCATTTTAATAACCAACCAATATTAATTATAGTATTAATAATCAACCTTCATTTCTTACATCTAAATGTCGAATTTATCTTATATTAATAGTATCATTTCCTATATAATGCCGTAACATGTGTACATTACCATGCAATGAAGGAAATTCTATAAATAATATACTATTCATCAATCTTAAGAAAATTATAGCTTCTAATTTACCTGATAAAATTTCATAAAATTATAGCAAAAAAAAATATATAAATCATATCCATCATATGAAAAGTTAGATTATAAAAGCTCAATAAATAAAAAAAATGCTTTTTAATTACTTTTAGGAGGATATAAATTAGTACACATAAAACTATTGAAAATTAAAATATGAATTGGGTTACTTATAATGATTAGAAGACTTTCTTAACTAGAGCAACATATGAAATGGACCAAAAGAACATCTGCCTTTTTCTTCCTCTCTCCTTTCCATCTCCCTTTCCATCTCTTCTTCATTTCCTGGATGCTATGAGTTTTTTTAAAAGGAAAATTCATTAAATTAAAGCAAAAAGGATACAATGAGTACAATCAAGTATGAAGCACCAAAAGAAGCCTCCAACAACAAAACAGAGCAAAAAAGAGAAACAAAGAAGATTCCCAAACAAGCATACATTGGATAAAAATAGATTAAAAATAAATGTTATGTTGACAAAGTGATGATCACCTTAACGGGTGACGCCCCCACCACCCTTCTTCTTCTATTTCCTTGGTTGATCAGTAATTGGCCCCAAACATTGAAGTTCCTTATTAAAATGAGTCGTAGAGACTCTATCTTTCATTGGGCTAGATCTTCTTGGATGCATGAGGAAAGCCTCAATGGAAAACTTAAAAGTTATGTTGGAGAGATCACCATCCCTAGATGAAGCAATATGCTTGGCCGGTTTACAAACTTCCCCACTTGAAACTTGCAAGGAAGGGAGGAGTAGCCTTCTTCCCACCAATACCAACCACAAAATCCTTCTTCTTCTTCTTCTGTCTCCTAGATTTTCTAGTTGAAACTAGACTCCAAGGCCCATAGCATTCAGGATTTTCCCCATATCTTTTGATAGAAGAATGAGAGTGCTCACTTTCCAAAGGGGGTGGTTGGAGGACTTGCTAGATCATGGAGGGAGAATTTGTATCATTAGTCACCTTGGGAGGAGAACTATTTGAGACGAGAAAGCTTTCTTGGAAGCTATGAATGGGGAAGAAGTTATTCATGCTTAGGGTTTTATACCATTATATATATACTCGTTTCAATTCTTAGCACCATGGTGCCCAAGTGATACCTAGCACCGCTCCACCGCATATGGTTCTAGAGTTACTACAGAACATAGAGAAGTGGTGCTGAGGCACCACTCTCTAGCGCTTCTTAGCATTGATGAACTACTACATGTAAAATTTTGGAAAACCATGTAATTAAATGTAGGGCTATTATAAATTCTTCCTTTTTTGACATCTCAAAAAGGGAAGGACCAACTAAAAGAAAAGTATAATACACAAAAAAAAAAAAAACACTACAATATATATATATATATATATATATATATATATATATATATATATATATATATATATATATATATATATATATATATATAATGATCCCTGATTCGGTGGTGATTGTGGGTGCTAAAAATAATGATGAAGTGCAGAGAATTGATCTGGAGCAGGGCACGATCCTCCATATGCTGCTATTGTTATTCCTACCATCTTTGTGTTGATTTCTCTATGTGAATGTCAAAATTTATTTTTGGTCGAGCAAAGTTCTCCATCCATGCATCCTGGGGGGTATGAGGGTATTGATAAGCATAAGGGGGGGGGGGGGGGGGGGGGGGGGGGGGTGTTGATCTAGTGCTCTTCCTTCTTTTGCTTCTTCATCTAAATCATGGATAACCACTATAGATGCTACCCCACATCTATCACTATAGATAATATGAAAGGAATGGTCCATGAAGTCGGAGGGCTAGTGGGTCAGGTAGTGTAGGGTAAGTGAGGTTATATCTTGCTTTTAGGATATATACAATAATATATCCTAAGGCCATGTTCTAGTTTTGATGGTTTCTAATAACGGTGAGATTCTATATGCATATAGTTAGCATATTCACAACATTGAATTGCTTGCTAGTCATGTAAAATTTTGTGAAAATATTAAGTAAGGGGGGTAATGTTAATTTGATCACTTGCTTTGAGAATCATATTGTATCGAAGAATGTATTGGATAACACATACATTCAACACATGTTGAAGAATAGTGATTTGTTTTGGTTAAGTAGGAAATTTATATGTGTGCTATTTATGATTGTCAAGCTATAATTTAAGGCTAGTGCAACATCATGGGGTGCTTCATTGGTATTAAAAATGTGAAGGCACTCAGGTAGATCTACGAATGTAATAGAGACTTGGCACTCACATACGTAGGACTTCATGGTAGTCCTATCTATAGTGATTCTAAGGTTGGATAAAAATTATAGGATCTACTCGGTGTGGTAAGGGAAGGTAAGGCAAATGAGAAATTTGAGGGTAGTACCTACAAGAGTTTAGTACTTGATAGGAAAGACTCTCTTTCCCTATGATTTTAGAGTTAGTGATGGAGGCATTGTGATATTTTTAATATATTGCTTTATGCTCCTCATATTGAAATATATCATCCACTCTTGGCCTTGGAGCTCCAAATATGCCTCTCTTGCTAGCCATCGAAGGGAAGGAAATTGAGTACACTAAAGATAGGAGAGTGAGAATTGGAGGTGTGAGATGAAATGAAAATAAGGCCACCTTCTTATAGGATCAAATAATTTGTCTAATATGATTAGGATATCATATTGTCTGATCTAATGAGTTTAATCTATCCCAATAGAAATCGTACAATCAATGGTGTAATTATATAGTACAATAAAGTATCATAAGTATGAATTTTAACTTTTTGATCATCCTGAAGAGTCCCTATATGACTATTTTACCAAAAGGAATCATACAGTATAATAAGTTATTTGTATAATACAATTAACAAAAATGTTCATGCCAAATAAATAAAACGCCAATTATTGCCTTGAAATCTTGTCCTCATGCATCGTATAGTACAAAGTGAGTTTCATATAAAATGATGTGAAGATTTTGGGATTTTTTTATCATGATTAGGAACACTTACACAAAAAACATACACACAACATATAACATAAGACATAGAATACTAAATATAGAGAAAAAGAAATAAACATAAACACATATTTTAACCAAAATTATACAACATACATACTGCATATATAAAACCTAATGATCTAGACACTTAGTTTTATAATCTCCAATATATTCCTAAGTATGCTAAATCTCTTATAGCTTAATGATTTTGTCAGAGCATCTATCAATTGATTTTCCATGTCAATAAATTAGATGCTTATATCTCCATTCGTTACATGATCTCTAATGAAATATTTTCTAATGTCAATATGCTTAATACATGAGTATTGAATTGGGTTCTCAGTAATACATATAACACACATATTATCACACATAATGGGGATGGTGTTTACTTGCAAACTAAAATCAAGAAGATGTTGTATAAACCAAAGGACTTGGATAATACAGCTCCATGTAGCTATCTATTATACCTTTGTAGTCGATAGGGCTACATAATTTTGTTTTTTACTTAACCAAAAGACTAAGGATGAACCAACAAACTTACATGTTCCTAAGGTGCTTTTCTTATCTACCTTCCAACCCATAAAATTAGAATTCGAGTCATCAACAAATAAAAAAAATGTATTATTTATTGGAAATCAGATGTCACAACTGAACCATACCAAGACAGGTCTTATTGTGTTAAGTTGAGATAGGGGATTCCCAAGATCTAGTTTTGGAATATTTCAGATTATCTTTCAATATTCATTTTAAATAAATAACAGACTAAAGAGCTACTAAAATATCTATAATTCTATAAATAACTCATCCACAATATTTCTTTTATTTCATCAAAATAGATCAACACTATAGTACATGGCTACAAATAGAAGATATATAATAGAATAATAAAGTAGACATGGTTGTACAAAAATCAATAAAAAATACCTATCAACTATGATCAGATCCAGAACTGCCAACTCGTAATTAACAAGCTCATTACCTTTCCTAAATCTTGAAAACTAGAAGTGAAAACACAGTAAGTTACAACAACTCAATAGGACACACAAATCAATCTAAAATTTTAAAATACTTTATTAAATATTTTGCTGAATATTTAAAAAGCAGTTAAATGTAGTATAAAAAAAAAATCATTATACTGATAAAGGGCATAAGAGCATAACAGCTATTCACAAATTTGAGTAATAATATTATGTAATTGATTAAAGCTAAAATTCATAACACAAAATAGTTCATATAAATTACGTATTAGGTTTCTTTTCTTTTCCTATACCCAAATAGAATCTCAAATGATTTTGACCCCTTATGACTCCCTTTGTGTTTATAACACCATAATATGCCTATAGGTACCAAAACATGGCTTATAGCCACCAAAAATAGTTTATAGTCACCAGATTATTCTCTGACATAGATATAATCTCAATTAATTTTGACCCCTTATATCTGCTAGTAGTCATAATTCAATCACATATACTCATATTTCATCACATTATAATAATTAAAGTATAATTGAGCACATGTTAGAATTGTATAATTTTTTATAATGATAGGCAATAAAATTTCCTACTGAGTAAAATTTCATAATTTCAAAACATAACCAATTTATTAAGAACTGTGTAAAATACTATTTTAAGACATTAGTTGTACTACAACACTATATTTTAATGTTTGGATTATATATTTTTCGATAAAAATTGCATAATTTTCAAAATGCTACATAAAAATTTTCTAGAAATATTCAGAATGTTCATAATCTCAGTTTCTATAATATATAAAAAGTTAAAAAGTAAAAGTTTTTCTAATTCTAAGTTATTCTCATTTTTTGGTAACAAAATTATAATTTATTTAAAAAATTCAAAAAAAAAAATTATATTTTAAAAAAATTTAGATAGGCGTAGTACGACCTACCTTGATTTGAATAACTTTTTGAACTAGGCCGATGGCTAAAAAATACCTGAATTATCTCAAAATGCACTTTTCCCTCTCAAACCCCTCTCCTTCTCTCTCCTTTTCGGCAAACTACGATAAATCAAGTGGAATGGAATATTTATTTTATTTTAATCAAAAGTGCTCTTAGTGGCCTAGTGTTGTGGTGTTATAATCCGAGCACTGTATTGCTAGTTCAAAACTAAAAAACTTAAGCTAGGAGCATTGCAATGTTACTATTTAGCACCTGATACTTTGGCAGTGCCGAGGTGCTTCGATAGTGACATTTCTTGAATTTTTCCAAAATTTGCTCCAGACCCTATGGACTCATTCTATAATGCACTCAATCATTTTCATGCACCAAAATAATCCCAAAAATATGCAAATGGTTTCAAAACTAAAAAAATCAAAAAATTACTTTTTTTTTTTCTAATCAGGTCGAAACCATTTAAACCAAATGTTGAACCTAGAGATGTCACACTAGATGACCAAGCTTGATATTTATATAAGGTATCTAAATATTCTCTTAATTGTATTTAAATGTAATTCTTTAGTCTCACCCTAAAATCTAGCACATAAACATACACTAAATATTATATCAGGCTTACTCGTATTAGGTATATTAAGGATCCTATCATCCCTTTATATATTGTTTGATCAACTAATATGTTATTTTGGGTTTTTATCTAAATTTGTATTAGGGATTATAGGGGTATTGTGCTTTTATAACATGCCATGTCAAATTTCTTAAGGGAAGATACCATCCATTATTTGCTTAACATTAAACTCTAGAAAGTATATTAGCTCACCCATCATACTCATCTCAAACTCATGGCTCAAAGTGGATGATAATTATTCACATACTTTTTTTTTGTGGATCCAAAAAGAATATCATCTACATAAATTTGAATAATCAATACGTCTGAGCCTAACCTCTTTATGAACAACATCTTGTCTATAGATGCATTAATAAATGAAGTATTTATTAAAAAATTGCTCACTTTATCATACCACACCGTAGATCCTTACTTTAATATATATAGTGCTTTCTTAAATTTCTAAACATGTTTTAAGGGCGATGGAATCTCAAACCCAGGTGGTTGCTTTACATATATGTCTTCTATTATAAATCCATTTAGAAATGTACTATTTACCTACATCTGATATAATTTGATATCATCTAAAGCATGCAAAAGGCCTCTAATCTTACTGTATGTGTAAACATTTCTTCAAAATCAATTCCTTCAATTTAATTAACCATTTTGCAACCAATCTAGTTTTATTTCTTACAACTGATTGAGGTCATTTAATTTATTCTTGAAGACCCATTAGCTCCTATCCCAATTTGATCAGAAGGTCTTGGTATTAACTCCTAAACATCATTTATAGTAAATTAATTTAATTCTTCTTGTACAGCCATAATCCAAAACTTGTCTCTTAGTGAACCATCTACACTATTGGGCTCTATCATGAAAATGAATTTGGGGTAACTAATCTTATTACTAATATTATGCATAGTTCTAACTCCTGAGGAAGGGTCTCCTATGATGAGGACTTTAAGATGACTATTGGATTACCTCCACTCCCTATGCAATACTTCTTTCTAAGTCTTATAATTTATTATGACATTCTCAATCCAATGAGTGATATCCTCATCTTCTTCAGCATTTTCTCTAACTTTACAATATTATTACATTCATCAAATTTAATACAGGTTGACTCCTCAATAAAAAATGTTATCTTATTTAATATTTTATATGCTCTTCCTACTTAAGAGTATCCTAGAAAAATTACTTCATGTACCTTTGCATAATATTTTTCTAAATGTGTATTTCCATTATTCAAAATAAATTATTTCTATCCAAACACATACATATGAGAGAGATTCAAAGTCTACCCTTATGTAATTCATACTGTGTCTTATTTAACTTTGTCCTTATATTCACCCCATTCAAAATATAACAATTAGTATTCACTACTTCAGCCCAAAATATTTTGTTAAGTCATGCTCACTAAGAATATGTAATGACCTAAAAGTATGAATTTAATTTTAAAATGAAAATCTAAAAAATTATGCTGGAGTGTTACAATGTTGTACTAGCAAATGTAGTGGTGGTGTAAACACTAAAGCATTGGATGACAGCACGATGGTAATTGATCTTTCTATTTTATAATATTTATCTATTTTGCATGCAGTGCTATGGCATTGGGTCTTAAGTGTTGCGGTTTTGGCCACTGAAAAATATTTTTTATTATATAAATCTCCACACCTCATCACCACCACCCACCCATTCTCTGATTCCATCTTCTTGTGGGGGAGAAGAAAGAGAGAAAGAGAGAGAGAGAGAGAGAGAGAGAGAGAGAGAGAGAGAGAGAGAGAGAGAGAGGAGAGAGAGGGGCATTTTCATCTGTTGGATCTATTGTCATCTGTTGGATCTATTGTTTTTTTTTTATCATGGTAAATAACCTGAATCCTACTTTGATTTTTTAGTGATTTTGTATTTTATGATTTAATCTTCTAGAATTAACTAAAAATGCATTTTCTTTTAATTTAGCAAACTTTTACTATGCAATTTTTTATATATGCTAGATATCATCATCCTAAGTATTTTGACTGTAATATTTTTAAATTTCACCAGGTAAATTAATAGTAATTATTTTTTGAAATTAATTAATAATGTATAAATTTTCTTGCATTTCATAGATTATTGTATTTCATACATGATATTGAATTACATAGATAAATAATATGATTGATATATGATAAATGTGACATTTATGTGTAAGAAGGGAAGGTTGGTTGAAAATACTATAAATGTGATGTATTTTGACTGTTAAAATGTAATATCATATATACGAGGGTGGGTGATGTAATCTTGGATGCTAGCCTGTAACTAATTGACTGATCATGCAATGGGTAGAGTGTGACAACTTTTAATGATTTATTAAAAGTCGCCTATGAATTTATTTAAGACTTATTAAGGATGCTGATAAGATAAAGACTAATGATCAGTTAGTGGTTGGTTAGGATAAAAGATGTTGAAAGCACTACATAAAAAGTTGGAGGCCCTACCTTATTAAACTATATGATACATATGCATGCATTAATAACATATAAATACATATAGAATAATTGATTCATTTCATATATTATTGTATGTATATACAGAGATTTTATTTATTGGATATACTGATACAATATTCATACAACAACACTATAGATGGATATGACGCGTGTACATTCATGATTCATATAACTGATAAGAATGATAATATAGAATAACAGAGTACAACACCGATGCATGCATCTCCATTACTGATTTAAGGAATTCTTATAGATTTCAGTGACAAATTTTCTGACTCCTTATGGTTTACTATCTATTTTGATTTATTTTGTTCAATGATTTATTACTTGATTTGTATAGATTACAAATCATACCAATTAATCGATACATATTATATTGATTTCATTTGCCTTACATGGATTGCTTTGGTAGGTTCTAGTAACATGCTGGACCTGGTAAGCTCATTATTGTAGTTCGATTGATTTTAGGTTCAGGAAGGGGATCAGTGGAGAGAGATGGATCAAAGTCAGAATTGTAGGTTTAGTTGACTTTTTAGCATAATATTTTATTCTTTTGTAATTATAAGTGTTTAATGATACCTTGATGTTTTAGATTGAACTTCTATTTATCATATATGAATTTTTATTAGTGATGTATTTTGATAAATGATATGATAAATAAATGATTTTGCTATTTTAATTGATATAAAATAAATTCAATGTTTCTAGTAAATTACTTAGAAGAAAAAAAGATGTAATTCTTCTAATTTAGATTTTGAGGCGTTAAAATAGACCTAGTAGCCTCTACCAACATCTTATTCTTTCTTTCATCTATGCTATTTTTTTGTGGAGTTCTAGGGACTAAAAGGTTTTGTTTGATACATGATTTTTTGCAAAATTCTTCTAAGTTTTATTCTAGAATTCTTCTCCATGATTGCTAAAATTATCAAACAATTACATCCTATCCTAAACTAAGTACAAATTAAAAAAAAAAGTCTTAAACTCTTCAAATGACTCACCTTTATTAGCAAAAAAACTTAATCTAGGTAAATCTTGAATAATCATCAACTATCAAAAAGCCAAAAGACTTTCCTCCTAGACTCATTGTACTAACATATCCAAATAAATCCATGTGCAGCACCTCTAATGATTGAGTGGTTTTTATATCCCTAATAGTTTGGAATGATTACTTAACTTTTCATGCATTAAACATATTTTATTTTATAAATTCTAACTTGGAAATTCCCTAATTGGGTGATTTTCTTAAGAGACCTCATGCTTGTATGGCATAGTCTTCTATGCCAAAACCATGATTCATCTACATTGGTTCTCAAAGAAGAGATCTCATGACTCTTATCTATAGAATTCAAATCTAATATATAAATATTATTTATTCTTAAGCCTTCTAGCACAATTTTATTTTTTAACATCAAAAGACATTTAGTAGAAATAACTTTAATATTAGATTATTTATTGCACAAATGACTTATACTAGTAAATTATGTTTTAAGCCTTCCATAAGTAAAACATTTTTAAGTGTAAAATCATTACTTTTACCTATGATACTTCTCTATAACTTTTTTAGTAGTATTATCTTTAAGTTTTACTTTGCCTCCGCTTATGGCCTTCAACAAGATGAACTTGCTCATATCTCTAGTTATGTGTGTCTAGCATTCATTGTCCAGATATCACATGCCTTCACCGAGCCCCTTATAAAGGCATTCTTAAAAAACATATAAATGTGAGCATTTTGAAACCCATAACAGCTTGGACTCCAAAGTGTGAGATAATATAGTCATGCTATGTTGTGCTAATGAGGCCTTAGGCCTCTAAACAAATCATGTGTTATGGGGGACTCTATGTGGGTAGACTCATGCGATGTGTCTTACCATGTCACAAGAAAAACACTTAACGCTTGGGAATTAATGCGCAAACTTATACAATGATGGGTCTTTTTTATATGATGAGTATGTGGTGGTCTCTTAGGTGGTGTGTGAATGGATCTTGATGCATCAACTTTTAGCTCTTTGATTTCTTTTCATAAGTATTCATTAATTTGCATTTATAACAATGCCTAATTTCATATATGCTGATATTCTCTATCTTGTAAAAACATGACCTCTTCTTCAAATAATTATTATGGATGTTCTAAATCAATATGAATTTATTTTTTATCCTTAAAAGATCATCTTTTAACTTTTCTGACTCTTTTGGCAAACAAGAATGCAAGTCTACTAATACAATTTGTTTAATTTTTAAACGTGATTTTTTTTTTACTAGATTCATGTGCTCATCTACCAATGCTTATGTTCATGCTTTAAGCTAGAAATTTACTTTTTCAACTTTTTATAACTTGTGTGCATTGATTCCAAAATAGAAAGCAGATTATTATATGAAAAGTTGTATACCAGTTCTTCATCAGAGTTGTTACAACTATCTTTTTCCATGAGATAAAAATTTGCGATCTCTTTCTCAGCTTTTGTTTCTAATGATCTAAAGTAGGAGTTGACCCAGAAGGACCTTTGAGATCTCCTTTCATTCTTTTTCATATTGCCCTTATCCTCAACATATTCTTTCATAGGTTGGTACATGAGATAGGGTAGTCATATGATTCATCCTTTTACATTCAAAATACACAAAGTCAACCTAAATCTAATTTAATTTGTTGATTTTACCTCTCTATTTTTGATTATGACATGATGCTTGCTTTTAATTTTTTTTTTTTAAATTGTCTCGTCATTAAGGCTATATCTTCATTTTCTTCTCCAAAATTACTATTTTCTGAGTTGTTCTCTTTCAGTGTAATTGTCTTCTCTCTCCTTTTATTACTAGCATTATAATTCCGTTGAATAAACTTTTGCTCATAAGCAATCAAAGAATTAAGAAGGTTATTAAAAAAATAAGCATTTAAATTTTTAGATTTAGATATGTCTATTACCTTGGCATCCCAAGATTCAGGTAAACATCACAATATCTTGCGAACTTTTCATCATTAGAAAATTTTCAATCTAAGGCTTTGAAGGATGTGATGATTTTTGTAAATCTAATAAACATATAAGAAATTACCTCACCGGGTTGCATGTAAAATAGTTCATATTCATATACTAGAATGTTCAAATTTTTTACTTCAACGATGCCTTTGTAAGTAATACATAATTTATCTTAATTTTCTTTACCAGCTTTATAAGTAGAGATACACATATAGTCTTCTATTGACCTCTTTTTTTGGATGAGGTCACCCCAATCCAGATCCTAATCAATCCAGACCCTAGGATCAATCCTAAATCAAATTAAACTAGGATTTTGATTAATTCAAGTTCAAATAATTAAATCCACAATCTAGTTCAAATACAAAAATCCAGAACAAAATCTAAGGTTCGAAGGCCCTGTATAGATAGCCTTTTCCAATGATTTTTTAAACATTTCAAACCCTTGTCAAATGACCCCCGATTCATAATCTATTAATTGCATATTGATTAGGCATGTCACTAGGGTCTACCCTCCAAATTTGAGCTCAATCTGAGGCCTCTAACCTCAAAAATTTGATTGAAATTCAAAGGCTATAAAACCTTTAAATATTTATGACATATGCCACTAGACTTGTCCACTAGTGAAATTTGACCTTGGAGCCTTCTCCAAACCCTCTGATCATATCCAGAATCTTAATTATGACTTGTTAAGCATTAATTGCATTTTGGTGGTCCCACTTTGACCCCCAATTGACCAAGGGTCGAAATGACCAAAATACCCCTTAGGGGTATGATAAATCATTTCAAACCAAATGACCTTATCTTTGGATGGAATCACTTCCATTCAACTCCTAATGTTAAATCAAACTTGTCAGATCCAAACCCAAGCTCTATGTCAACCTAAGTTTATCAAGTCAACCTAGGTTGACCAAATTAGCCCTTAATGGTCCAAACAGTTAATTTGACTAAAATTATTGACTGTAAAAAAATATAGATAAAAAAAATTCAAAGCATTAACCACCTCTACCGGCCCCACTTCACCGACAATGCATCTCTTTAGAGAGATCAACAATTCAAAATGATAAAATAATGGAATTCATAGAATAAAAAAATAACTGGCACTCGATGTTCGACTTCGACTTCGACTCCGACGTTGCTTTCCACTTCGTTCCTTCTCAAAAGAGGTCTAGGGTTCGCCATTTATCTTCTCTTTTTGTCATTATTGTTCATCTTAGTTGCTTCATGTGCAGAGATTGCACGCGCCGATTCTTCGACTCCTTGTGGCTGTGCGACTTCGGCTCCTTCCTTTCTGTTCAACTTCGCTCCTTCGATTCACAGGTGGTGTAAAGATTGCACGAATCGTCTCCTCCACCCCTTTATGGCTGTTTGACTTCACCTCCTCTGACTCTAGAAGAACAAACCCAGACGCCTGATGCCGACCTCCTTCTCCGACCCGTGGGTGACTGAGCCCTCCTCCATACCCGATTGGGCTTCTCTCTGTTTCCCGATTGTGCTCCTCTCTCGCTCTCTTATTATATATTATATATAATAATATAATTTTTATATATTATATTATAATATATTATTAAAAATAAGTATAATTAAAGTAATATAATATTATTTTAAAAATATATATTTATATAAAAAAAGAAGAGAAGATTGAATTCTAAACAGGTGTTGAAGACCCTGGGCCGTCCTACCTTAGGTCCGACCGGGATGGTTTAAAATCGAAGACCCTACGTTGTCGACCTTAGGTCTGGGTAGGAATAAATTTCGGCGATGCTGTCCTGATTTCTCCCTCAGTGGGGAGGAGACGTCGGGGGACTACCAAAATTTCCTCGATTTATATGAGAAGGTGCTTAACATCCTTTAGCCACAAAATTGTCTAAAATAATTGTATAAAATAGATTTTTTTGTCACAAAAAAAAATTGAATTTCCAATTTAATTTATATATTAAATCTTATATATATATATATATATATATATATATATATATATATATATATATATATATATATATATGAAGTCCCGGCAACGGAAAAAAATTCTTTTTGAAGCTAGAGAGAGGCTTTCAAGAAGTTAAGCATTTCAACGGTATTTTTCAAATTTTGTTTTCCGCAGTTTTCACGGGAAACGAATGGAGGCGGATGTTCGCCGGCTACCTACGGTCGGAGTTAAACATGATGATCGACGTCCTTCCGCTAAGTCTTCGGCTAGAGCTTTCACATCATCTCCCCCGGCTTTTGGTGACAGGAATTCAAATTTGAATAACAAAAGCAAAGGTAGAGGTACAAGCTTGGTCATTAATGAAGGAGGTTATCTGGAGAAGAAGGAATCGATAATATTTGGTAAAGGAAAGAATGTGATTTCATCAAATGAGGTCAAGAAGAGTAAATCTCCATCTAATTTTATGTTTGGTAACGGGTATGAGGCTTCTCCTTCCAAATTACTCCTTATTGAGAAGATAATTCCTGATAATGGAAATTCAATCCGGAATGAAGTGGACAAGGCGTTTCCTATGGGCAAAGATGATTTAGTATGCAATGAAGTGAATGAAACTGCAAATTAGAAAGACGGAGTGGATAATGTGACTGGAGTCCTAGCTCCAGAGACTGGAAACAAAGTTCTGTACTGTGATCTACTGAAAGTTCGAGAAGTGGATTCAGCGGATTCGGGAAAAGATATTCAAGACGTTCATTTTATTGAACGAAATACTGATGCGAGACAAAACAATGCTTGGAAGAGAAGAGAAAATATATCAGTTGAAGATCTTCAACTCGGCGACTATTTGTCTGAGGATGGGATGACTGTGAAATTGCATGAGAAGAATGAGGAGAAAAATACCAAAAGACTATCAAACTCTTTGGTTATCAAAATCTTTGGTGGAGATGCTCCTATTTCTATTATTAGTAATGAACTGAGAAGGCAGTGGAATCAATATGGTAAATTTCATCTAACCATGCTCAGCAAGGGCTGGTTTTTGTGTTCATTCCAGGAAAAATAGAGCATGGATTTGGTTCTCGCAAATGGGCCTTGGTTTGTGAATGGAAAAATTGTTGGAATGGACAAATGGACTCAAAACTTTGATCCAAATTCTCTTAAAGGCTTGTCATCACCAATTTAGATTAGGCTTCCTAGCCTACCTTTGCAATGTTGGGACAACTTGAATATTTGCAGAATTGCTTCTATGGTTGGAAAACTAATTCTCCTTGATGGAAACATGTTCCAATGGGGTCGCAGAGAATTCGGAAGGGTGTGTGTCCGAATTAAGTTTGATAAAAAGCTTCCTGTAGGAGTTTGGGTGGAGGGAGCTAATGGGAAATTCTATCAAAAGATAGAATATGAACGTATCCCAAATTTCTGCTTTAGTTGTGGATTCATTGGGCACACAAAGGAACATTGCGGTGAAGGAGAGGGCATTGCAGAATTCAGTGTTAAGGAAATTGCTAATACTGTTCCAGATAAAGCAAGGGAAGTAACTAAAGTTACAGTTGGGAAGGAACTAACAAATTCAGATAGCTATGGGCCATGGATGGTAGTCAACCGAGGAAGGAAGGTGATATAGAATCAATCTAGAGGTTCTACTCGCACTCTAGTGAAGAAAACTATATGGAAGAAAATGGCAGATAATAAGAAGGAGGAAGTAAAGGGTAATCACATAGAAGATTCAACATTGAACTCTGATAAAGTTCAGAAGGAAGGCAAGCAATTGAATCCTAAAGACGGTTTTGATGTCAACAATGAAGTGCATCAGAATTTTACAAGGAATAATTCTAATATTCCTGTTATTGATAATAAATTTGATCTATTGAATGATCTATTAGAAGAAGGAGAGATCTCTAATGAAATGGAGACTGAAAAGGTGTCAAATGGGAATCAAAATGAGAAGAAGGAAGATCCAATACAAACTGAAGATGTTAGCTTATACTCTAAGGAGAAAGGAGAAGATTCCAGCCGTATGAAGAAAAAGAAATCTAAGCAGTTGAATGATCTTGGTCCAATCAGCAATATCACAAGGAGTAGAAGGTTGGAGTTGGATGTGAAAGGTAAGGGGGAGCAGATCCCATTGTTCTTCTTCCATGAATTCCTTAGTTTTTTGGAATTGTAGAGGAGCTAAGAAGAGTAGTGCTTCTCTATATATGAAAGAAATAGTTAAGTTACATAATGTTGTTTTTATGGGATTACTTGAAACCAAAATCTCTGATTTTAACATTAGAGATGTGAAGAAGATTATGGGAAATGGATGGGAATATGCTATGGTCCCATCCAATGGTTTATCTGGAGGAATTATTGTTCTTTGGAACTCCAACATTGTTGACTATTCCTTGGTTGGTTCTTCATCGCAATGTCTTATTGGAGATTTAACCATAAACAGTAAATGCAAGTGGAGAATAGCTTCAGTTTATGGGAGCAAAGACATAAACAAAAGAAGAGAGCTTTGGGAGTTAATTGAGTTTTACTTGGTGGAGGACCATCCTATGGTAGTAGGAGGAGACTTCAACTGCCTCACTTCTAAAGAAGACAAAAGAGGAGGTAAGAAATTCCTCTTTTCTCAAGGAGCTAAAGAAATGGAAGCTTTCATAACTAATAATGATTTGCACGAGATTGGTTTTATCGGCCCAAGGTTTACATGGTGTAACAATAAATCTGGAGGTGCAAGGATTTTAGAAAGGCTCGACAGGTGCTTCCTTAATTCCTTTGCTTTGAATCATTTCTCTCAATTAACTATTAGACATCTCGCTAGAATTGCATCAGATCATAGCCCTTTAGTTCTCAATTTCTGTAATTCAAGTTCTTTTAAGAAGAGGAGTATTATTTTTGAGGATGTTTGGGCATCCTACCCGGCTTCTTTTGCTGTGATAAAGAGGGAATGGAGCAAAAATTGCAAAGGTGATTATCCTCAAATATTGAATGCAAAATGTAAAAGAACTCTGAAGTCGCTGTTCTTTTGGAGTAAGGCTAAATTGAAGAACCTCAATGATCATAAAAATAGCTTAATGGAGGAAATCATTAAGTTACAAACTGTAGAAGCTGAAGCTGGATGTCTTTCTGAGGAAGAATTTTGGTATATGAAATCAAAGGTTATTGAACTTAACACTACTATGGCTCGGTTGTGTAGTTGGTGGAAACAAAGAGCTAAAGTAAAATGGATGGAGGAGGGAGATTGTAATTCAAATTACTATCATCTATTTGCCAATGCTAGGAGAATTGGCAACCGAATTTTGAAAATAAAGAGTGAAGATGGGCTGGTTGTTGAGGATCAAAGCATCATTGAAGACATCTTCATGTAGTTTTTTAACTCAAAGTGGAAACAGAGGAATTGTCGCTTGGAAGAATGGCCTAAACAGAAGAAAATTCTGAAACAGGAGGAGATAAATTCTTTATCCAGAGAATTCACAGTTGAGGAAATTGAGTTGGTTATACAAAATCTGGGCAAAAATATAGCTCCGGGTAGCGATGGAGTAACATTCTCATTCATCAAATTCTATTGGAAGATTATCAAGGAAGACTTTGTGAAGGCTTTAAATCATTTCTTCAATCAAGGGAACATGGATTGTAATTGGAAAGACACTCTTGTGGTTCTCATTCCAAAGGTTTCTAATCCTTTGTTGCCATCCAATTACAGGCCCATAAGCCTTTGCAACTCAATTTATAAAGTTGCTGCAAAAGTAATTTTGAATGGGCTTGTACCGGTCATCCCAATGCTTATCTCGGATGAGCAGGCTTCATTTATTAGAGGAAGGTCCATTTCAGACCACATTCTTATAGCGCAAGAGATGTTTCATAAGTTCAGGTACTCCAAGGCAACTAAAGGGATGGTAGCGTACAAAGTAGACATGGAGCAAGCATATGATTCCATGAGTTGGAAAACTCTAAAAAAGGTTTTGAAGTACTTTAACTTTCCAGATATGTTCTCAAATTTAATTCTGGAATGTGTTTTAAATCCCAGATTTTCTATTATTATAAATGGAAAGCTATCAAGATGGATTAAGGCTGAAAGTGGATTTCGTCAGGGATGTCCTTTGTCCCCCATGTTATTCATCCTTTGCTCCCAACTTCTCACAAATGCTTTCTCAAATACTACTGTTGGAATTGGCTTAAGCTCTAATGGTCCACGTATTTCCCATTTACTATTTGTTGATGATGTTATGGTATTCTCAGAAGCATCAAGGAAAGCAGTTTTTAAAGTAAAATCCATTCTATCCGATTTTAGCTTGTGGACAGGGCAGAAGATCAACACAGAAAAATCATGTATTCTATTTGGAAGCAATGTTAGTAGAAGGAAGAAGAAACAACTGTCCAGGATTATGGGGTTTAACAAGTTAAGGAATTTTTTTACCTTGGAATTAAAATGGCGTTGAGAAGGATGAAGGCTACTGATTTTTATTTTCTTATTGAGAAAGTTTTCAGATTTCTTAACACTTGGGGATCAAAGTCTTTATCCTTAGCAGGGAAATTAATTCTGATCAAAACAGTAATCCTAACCATCCCAAACTATTTCAGCTCCCATTCTTTGGTACCGGTACAAGTTCTAAAAGAGATAGACAAAATGTGTAGAAGTTTCCTTTGGAAGAAATCTGGTGGAAATCCTGGACTACATTATATCAGTTGGGAGAATTTGTGTAAGCCAATGAAAAAAGGAGGTTGGGGATTATTTTCTTCAACAACAAGGGTAGCTCCTCTCAGAGCTAGATTATCTTGGAGATTTTTGAATAACAAGGATTCCTTACTACATAAAACTTTGGCTCCAAAGTATGGTGTAAAGTTTGAAATTTCTGGTAATAAGAAAACTTCTTCCTCTTGGAAAATACTTTGCAATGGAGGTAAGGTGCTGGATCCATTTTTAAGATGGACAATAGCTAATGGGAATTCAATCAATGTATTCAAAGATAAGTGGATACTTGACAAAAGAATCAATGAATGGCCGACTTTTGTTGTTCCTCAAGATGAAGGGGATAATATGCTGAACAGATACATCGAAGAAGGAAGCTGGAATGTGGAAATTTTAAAGCAGAATTTCGGTAATGATCTGGTTGATCTTATTCTCAAGATCAAAGTCAATCCTGACCAGAATGAAGATGTAAGAGAACTGATTTTTCAAGGACCAGGGAAAACGATTCCAGGGATGATCTCTGAATTTCAGCAACAAGAAGAGGATTGGGAACCTTTTATTGGATAAAAAAAGGCTAAAATCAATCCAAGAGTTCAAACTTTCATATGGAGATTATTTAAAGGTTCTTTACCAACGAACCAATTTCTTAATCACAGGGGGATGTTAGAGAACTACAATTGCCCGAGATGTTCTCTCGGTATTGAAGATTTAGAACATATTCTTTGCGGGTGTATCAAAATCAAGGAGGTGGTCAATTTATTAAACAAATGGGGCTTTGGTTTACCCGTCTTCAGCAATCTTCAAGAAATATGCAGGTGGTTTCAAAAGATTAAAAAAGAATATGTTGTGATTCTTAATCTCTACTTCAATGTGAGTTACTTTTCTTGGAAAGCTAGAAACATATTGATTCATGACATAATCAATGGAAGTGCCAATTCAATTGCTGTTCAAGCAATCTGTCAATCTACTTATTCCAACTTGATTTTTAATCAATTACCGGAACTATGGGGTGTTAATAAGACTTGTAGACTGTTGAATGTTTGGCATCCCCCGCCACCCGGTTGGTTAAAAATAAATGTAGATGCTTTTCTTTGTTCTTCTTATAGAGCGGGAGTTGGAGGTATTATTAGAGATCATAAAGGAAGATTCTTATTGGCTTTTGGGGAGTCTTCTATCCATTGGGACATTTACCAATTGGAATTTCTAGTTATCAAAACTTTGAAGAGCATTTTAAAGGATTGGATGTTCAAATACAAGGGAACCATTATTGAGAGCGACAACTACAACGTCATTAAGGTGATTCAAAATGCTAAGGATCTTGGCTTCAAGAACTCAGATGAGTTAAACTTTTTTAATAAATTTAATTATGTTGTTTTTAAATGCATTAGTAGAGAAGAAAATAAACTAGCTGACTTGTGTGCTAGTTATGGACTTCTTAGGAGTTTTATTTGGGAAGATATTACCTTGGATAAGATTCCTCCTTCATTTGTTCAAATGATGAAGGAAGAATCATCTTTGTAGTTCCTTTTTATTCATTCTCTTTTCCTTAATGCATTTATGCTTCTATCAAAAAAAAAAAAAAAAAGCTAAGAATGATTTATTATTTGAAAAAAAAAGTCTCCAAAACTTTATTTTTACTATTATTATTATCCTCATGCAATAATAAAGAGAAAATAATAATAATAATAATAAATATGCATATATATTTTGTTCAATACAGAAAGGAGCACAAGAAATGGCACAACAAATCTCTCATATTGTATCAAGCCTTGGACATTCAAATCCATTCAAAAGGTCAAAAGAGCAAAAAGAAAAAAAAATTGAAGAAAGCTTTTGTATCTTGTGGTGATAAATAAATGCAATCATGCATTCTCTGTGGTGTTGGCTATCACAATGGTTGGCTTTGTCTGATGGATCAGGATCTAGTCGAGGGTTTTTTTTTTCTGAAGGGGGATCTTCAAGTTCTTCACACCACAAATACTCTTGTACATGGAGTTAACTTACTTGCGCATGCAGTAGTGATTAAATCAACTCAATATTTCAATAAGAAAAAGGTGTCTATACTTGGAATACGAGCAATCTATGATATTACAGACATGTTGCAAGAAATTAGTGTTTCCACCATTTAACCTATGTTCAAAGTAATTAACACACAAAAATTCAATAACATAATCAACTCTCAAAACAAAATCAACCTACAAACAACTCAAACTCAAATCAAACACAACTCAAATAAAATCCTACAAATTCTTATACAAAACTCCCTACAACATAAACTGAAACTCTCCAGCAGAACAACATAATCTTCGGGCTCTCCAAAGTTCTCATGTACGAGCTCCTACAACAAACAAATAAAGTTCATTAAATATTTGAAATAGTTTAATATTCAAATAAATACTAAAACAAATAATATTGCAGTAAAATACTAGTACACAAATACTAAAAAGAAACTACCAAACAATAAAAAGAAAGGCACTACAGTAAAAATTTACTATTGTAGCAAAGTACTGTAACAAAAACTAGTGTCACTTCTCAAATCACTGGTGTCAATTCAACCAACATATAATCAAACTTAAAACCTTTGGGCAGCCTTATTTATAAGAATTAGGATGTAAGACCCACTACCCGGCAACTTTCAAAGGAAAATCGTATGCCCGACCTTAGGGGAATGTTTTAGGTAAAAAATGACCTAACCCCTAACTCCCAATTAAAACACTGGCTACTTCTAATAGAAGATGTAGGTCCAACCTCTGAGGAAAATATTTAGGTAATAATACAACCTACTAACGGGCTACTTCTAAGTGAAGTCGTAAGTCCCACGTTTTAAAAAAATTACTAAATAAATTGTAATGAACCTAAAACCTAAATAATCAAATTTAAACCTTGGGCATCTTAGTATAAAAGATTAAGTTGTAAGACCCACTTTTCAAGCAACTTCCTAAGGGAAGCAATAAGACCTACCCAAATAATTTAAAACCTACGGGCAGCCTCATTGTAGAGTTAGGTTATAAGGCTCATCATTGGGCAACTCATAGATAGAGTAATAAGCCCCAATTATAAATTAAATCTCCGGGCTACATCCTAAAAAAGTCATAAGACCGGCTCAAAACCAAACTCCTGGGTTACCTCTAAACGAAGTCATAAATCCTAGACTAAATTAATTTTTTGGTATTCTAATAGATAAAAATCCCAAACACCAAATAAAAAAAAATTAAAACTAAAACCTACACCTAATCAAATTAAAACTCAAATCTCACCACTTTAGTCTACTCGGGATTCTTGAGAGAAGGCAACCCATGACTGCTAATTAGATTCCCTGAACACTACGGCCAATAATTGTTAGTGTTGGTAGATTAAAACTATGATATATCAGGGATGATGGAACCATGGGATCTTGATTGGGTTTACCTCCATTTCACCCGCAATTAAGATTAAAAATATCTAAAATTTATTCATCCTTAATCGAGAGTGCTCTTTACGTAGTAAGAGGGGTAATTAACTATGAGTGCTTGCGCTCATAGGAAGTAAAGAACCCAGATCTTTAAACCCTAACACTAACCTCAGGAGAAATCTGGTTAACTACAATCTGACTTAAGAGAAATGGAATCCCATAGCTGCAAAGTGGGATTCATACATTCGTTCCATTTTTCTTGAGCCAACAAATTTCTAGCGACTTTGTTGGGGAATACTTTTCTCTCCATCTTTGGATGAAAAGAGAACTTATATTTATTCTCAAAAAATGAAACATCTAAAAACAAATATGGATGTTTATTCAACGCAGTTCTGTGTTTTCTTTTTCAGTAGAATTCAGGTTGACTCTAATCCCTGTAAGTTCTATTGACAGGTTGATAATATGACGACTATGAAGTCCTTCATGCTGTAAGCTTGGGTGAGGGAGCTAGAGTGCAGTTCCCTTAAGCTATTATGAACATAGGCTATGCTGGAGCAAATATTCAGTTTGAAACCATTTTTAAAGTGATGAAGTTCCAATAGTTTCTGCTTGAGAATATTATTAGCGTACCTACTGCCAAAGGTGTCGCTAAGAACCCTACTACTGAAGCTGTTGATGAGAAGGCTCCCAAAAGGGCCTCTGTATTTTTAAGACTCTCTATGGCACCTATTACTGCTCCAGTGATTCAAAAGAAAGTTCCTAATACCAAGCTACAATCTTTTGGCATGAATAAAGCCAATCAGAATATGATTCAAGATGAAGTGCCTGAAGAGTACAATGCTCAAGTTCTTGATGCAAGTGTTAAATTTTCCAGGAAAGCTAGAAGGAAGGCTAATTCTTGCTTACGTGCTAATGGCTGGATGCCCCATACCCTTCAAGAAACATCATCACAGTTATTGGCAAATGTACCAACCAATAATGGCTTTGAACCGTTAAAATGGATAAAAAGAAATGATGATAAGGGTTAATTAAAGAAGTCTTTCTAGGAGACTTCACGTCAACAGCTACAACCACCAAAGAAGAAAGAATCTGCCTCTTCCAAGATATATAAAATTCTGAAGGCTTTCAAAGATAGAAATTTACAAAGAAGGCTGAGAAAATATGTCAATGAGGTCATTTATTTCAATGCCGCTCGACCTTAGAATAACAATTTTTCAGCAAGACCTTATAGAGAGGAATTTAAACATCCTCTATAGTACCGAAAGCCAAGAAAATTCTGTCCTAATATAGATCGATACCCATATTATGGAAGAAAGCAGTCGGGAGAGCCTTCTAATAGTAGACATGTAAGAGACTATAATAGAAGATATGATGAACGAAGACCCCAACAATGGTATCATGGATCTGCCCATTCAAAGGTACATTCTGATGCTGGTGGTCATTGGTATGTGACTCCGAGAAGACAACAAGTTTGGGTTCCCAAAAGACCCACATATCCTCGAGCTCAGAAGGATGGTCGTGATAAAGAAATCTATAAAGGGTGACTTAAATCTCATGTCCAGAAGTTGTCCCCTAATAAGGATACTTCTGTTGATGTGATTACACCAAAAGAAGAAAGCTATCATATGTATAAAGAATCCCTCAACTCTCCAGTCATAAATTGGAAGCGGCGGTCCCAACTTGGAGAGGATCATGAGTTGGAAGAAGATGATAATTACTATGATAAAGATGAAGAAGTGGAAGAGAATATTGGTCCCATGGACGTTGAAGTTATCTAGATGGTTGATCATGTACCTGATCGAGCTAATAAAAGGCATACTCGTAGAAGTGCAGCATTGAATTTGCAAAATAAAGAATAATTATGAGATGACCAAGAATAAGCAGCATCTATAAATAGAATTCCACAATTAGAAGAAGTTGAGGAGGTAGAAGCTGAAGAAGCTGTAAAAAAGTTATAATTGGAAATGCAATCTATGCAACAAAATAAAGATCTAGAAATACATCATTTAAATACTCGTCTTGATGAGATGAGTAATATGATGAAACAATTATTTAGATGATTGGGCATGATGGTTACAACTAACCAACCATCTGTAGTAAATACTCAAGGAAATATTCAAACTACTCCTTATGTAGTGCTCACTTTTGATAGAAGATTTGAGGAGTTACAAGAGCCAACACTGATAGCTCCTAAATAAGGTGAAATGGTTAGCAAATCTCAAATTGAAAACTTCCTCAGCCAAAAGGTTAAAGCATTTATTGTTTCTGAAGCTGCTGAAGCTTTAGTGGAAAAATGTCACCCGTATCTAACAGAATATGACCAAGAAAAGTATCCAAAGGGGTACATAATGCCAAAGTTCAATTTATTTGATGGTAATGCAAATCCACATCAACATCTGGCACAATTCAAAGCTACATGTGGAAATACAAGTGGTAATGATGCTCTGTTACTACGTCAATTTGTTGGTACCCTAATAGGTACAACTTTTGAATGGTATGTTGAGTTGCCCAATAACTTAGTAAGAACATTTGCCAAATTAGAGATGATGTTCATTAAAAGATTTACCAGTTTAACGAAGAAGGTGACTATCGCTGACCTTGCTCTTAAGAAAAGAAAAAGAGAGGAATAAACCACTAAGTGCATAACTAGGTGGAGAAATCTCAGCATAAAATGTGAGCAACAACTCACTGAGAAGCATATTATCGAGCTATTACTGGGAAACATAAATGATTATATGGCTCCATATCTAGCGATGGCTATAATAAATACATTTCAGGAGTTACTTGATCGTGTAGCTAAATTTGAAAGATTACTTAGGCCTAGAAGTGCCGGCTTCAACTATAATAATAATCTGACAGGAAAAGGAAAATAGATCAAGATATTTGATCCAAAAAGAAGTGAGGTGAATACTATATTCCCGTCTTCCTTGGTTAAGAAAGAAAACGAAGATTCGATAAATCCACCAAAGATGCTTAAACAAACAAGAGAAAGGCAGAAGCCTCATACCTTGCAGGAGAAAATTTACAATCCATATTCTTTCAAAAAGGAATGTACGGGAAAGATTTTTAGGCAAGCCTTAAAAATCGGCCTTCAATTGCTAGAATCTCGCTGACCAGAACTGGATGGCATGATAGATGACCCGAATTACTATCCATATCATAGGATCATAAGTCACCCAATCGAAGATTGTTTCATATTCAAAGATTGGGTTGAAAGAAATCATCAGAATGGTGAACTTATACTTTCTAATAGTGTTCTTGTCAATCCCAAGAGGGAGAAAACCCATGTCAGCTGAGACTTATCGAGTTATAAATCAATAAGGTGGAAGGGCTGCAAGAGGACACAGTGCACCTTTTGCTATCTATAAAGCTGACGTGGAAATGCTTCCTAAGGAAGTACATCGTACACTAGCACCTTTCACCGATTCAGATGAGAAATTATATTTTCCCGATGAAGAAAGTGATCACAGGGAAAGAAAATGCCTAAAGAAAAATATCAAAAACTCGGAAGCGGCTCAGACTCCGAGGAAGTTGATGATATAAAAATTTTAAAAAATTCTCAAGCTGAAGCTAGTTCATCTTCAGAAGTGACACAAATCTAGCTGAGAAGTGAAAAATAGGTTCATTCACCTCAAAAGAAAATAAAGGATAAAGAGAAGAATATTCAACTCAACGAGGTCGTTATTTCACAGGAGCCTCCTAAACCAAAGGTGGCTAGTGCAAATGTGGATTACAATATATTATCTCATCTGCACAAATTACCTGTAATGTTGAGTGTCTATAATGCCCTTCTGATGTTTAAGAGCCTTCGGGAAATACTCATTAAGGCTTTGCAAAATCTTGAATAATATGAGGCATTCTTTGCTGAACAAAATGTGAAAGAAACTTTGCATACGTAGAATACTGCTACAATCACTTTTTATGATAGTGATATGCTCCTAGGAACTGTAGATCATAATCGGCCATTATATGTTACTGCGAAGAGTAAAAATATTTAAATAAATAGAATTTTGATTTATCCAAGTTCATCTGTTAATTTAATGAGCCTTAAAATGCTCAAAGGATTGGCCCTGGATGTCCAATATTTGAATAGAAGCATAGTATTTCTATAAAGATTCAATGAACAAGGGCAAAGAACCGTAGGATCTTTGGCTTTGCCTTTGAACTTTGGGGAACTTAATACGGAGGAAACATTTCATATCATTGATTCCAACACATCATACAAGGCACTTCTTGGAAGACCATGGCTCTACAAGTATGGTATAGCGACTTTAACACTTCATCAATGTATGAAGTACATTCGAGATAATGAAGAATATCGCATTGATGGTGATGAACAACCATTCTTAGTGCATGAGTCAAAATCTATGATGATGCCAAGTACTTTATAGCTCAAAAGTAAAAATACAGTGAACTTTCGAGAATTCAGGCTGTTATGCTGGATGTGAAAAAGTTAAAAGATAAAGACAAAAATAAATCAAAGAAAATTTGCTCGGTGCCTCATCTCGGTAGTGATACTAAAGAGGATGATATCTCTACAATTTTTAAACCCTTGGTCATAGGGAAAACAAAGAATGAATTATCAACTGTCTCTTTTGATTATGAAGCCAATAATATAAATAAGGTATGGCGTTCAAGCAAATCGACCATTGAAGGGGAAGAAGAATTCCTATATCAGCCCAATGGTACTACAGAATCTCAGGAGGAAGGAGACCTAGGACCCAATTCCATATATAAGAAATTGCAGAAAGTATCAATTTCAATGATAAGGGTGTCTGAAGAATAGATATCTACAGACATCATCAAAATAGTACCTATACCAGCGACACATTCCAAAACATTGACTATATCGCTAAATACAAACATAAAGATGTTAAAAACATTCTATGTCCCTCTCCAAAAAGGTCTAAATGAATGTGGATCCATTTTCTATAAATCAAGGATGATACCACATCATGCTTCTCATGAAATAGAAAATGAAGAGGATGGGAAATATGAAGATATGTTGATAATCATCCCTCAATACCCTTCACCCATTATGAGAAAGCTGATAGAAAGAAGAATCTTCTTCGTGCAAACACACAAGCAAACTCGTTACTTCAAAAAGCTTTGGCATAATGAGCAAGCACAAAAGCCTATTGGCAATGGTTTGTCTACAACATGGGGTCTTAGATATGCTCGACATTCATATCTTATACGAGCAGCATCCTATCATTATCTTGAGTACCCTCAACATCCACGTCTTATATATGTAACCTCCTATAATATTACATACAATGAGGAGAGACCGTTAGAGTTTGAAAATCAAGCAAAATATCTAATTATGGATCTGAAAGAAGCTCCAAAAGAATTCAAAGAAGGTGGCCAAGCTAGTGTAGATAAGCTCAAAGAAATAAACTTGGGTACTGAAGAAGATCTGAAACCTACATTCATCATCACTAACCTCTCGCAAGACAAAGCAGAGGAGCTAAGAATGTTACTTCTTGAATACGAAGAGTATTTCGCATAGAACTACACTGAAATGCATGGATTATCACCAGAGGAGGCAGTGCATAAACTCTCCATCAATACAAAAATATCGCCTGTTAAGTAAGCACCCAGGAGAATATGACTTAACATTAAAGAACAAGTCATTGTTGAAACCAAGAAGCTTATTGAAGCTAGTTTTATTCGAGAAGAGAAGTATCTCGACTGGATCGCAAATATCGTTCCAGTAAAGAAGAAGAACGATCAACTTCGTGTTTGTATAGGCTACCGAGATTTGAACAAAGCATGCCTAGAAGATGATTTTAAATTGCCCAATGCAAAATTTATGGTCGATAACACATCAAATTAAGCATGTTTTCTTTCATGAACAGATCATCAGGTTATAATCAAATCAAGATGGATCTGGAGGATGAAAAACACACCTCATTCCGAACTCCCATTGGCATATATTGCTACAAAGTGATGCCATTCAGTTTGAAGAATGCTGGAGCTACCTACCAAAGAGAGATGACTTGAATATTCGATGACCATATCCATAAACATGTTGAATGTTATGTTGATGATTTGGTTATAAAAAGTAAATTTCAGCATGAACATGTAAATGATCTTAGGATTGTATTCGAAAGAATTCGAAAATTTAATTTGAAAATAAATCCATTAAAGTGTGCTTTCGGTGTTACATCCGAAAAATTCCTTTGATTGATTGCACGATATAGAGGGATCGAAATTGACCCTAATAAAATTCAAGCAATAGTGGAAATGCCACCTCTAAAAACTCTAAGATAATTTCGTTCATTACAAGGAAGATTGGCATATATCCGAAGATTTATATCTAATCTCTAAGGTAGATGCCAACCCTTCGCACGATTGATGAAGAAAAATACTCCTTTCATGTGGGACGATGCTTGTTAGGAGGCATTTAATAGCATAAAATAATATTTGCTACATCCTTCAATCCTTGTGGCCCCAATCTCAGGGAAACCCCAAATCCTATATACAACTGCTCTTAAAGAATCACTCGGAGCATTGCTAGCACAAATAAATGAAGATAGCAAAGAAAATGCCTTTTATTATATCAGTCGATAATTAATAGGGGAAGAATCTAAATATTCACCAATCGAAAAACAATGCCTAGCATTGATATTTGCCACCCAAAAACTATGGCATTATATGTTATCCCATAAAATTATTTTAATATCTAAAGTAGATCTATTAAAATTTCTATTGACTAGACCCACTCTCACTGGTCGTCTAGCTAAATGGGTTGTCTTGATAATGCAATTTGACATAACATATATGCCACAAAAAGCTGTGAAAGGATAGGCTCTAGCTGATTTTCTAGTAGCCCATCCTTTACCTACAGATTCTCCACTCAACGATGAATTGCCAGATGAGCAAACACTTGAAGTGGAAGAAGGAAAAAATCTGCAAGAATGGTAGCTCTATTTTGATGGAGCTTCATCAATAAAACCAGCAAAGCCACCTAAATTTCTGATAATTTAAGTGGGCATTGGCTTTATATTCATTACACCGTAAAAAGGAATACTCTGATATTCCTATAGCTTAATAGAGCCTCATACTAATAATGAGGCTAAATATGAAGCCTTAATAGTGGGTCTTGCGTTGGCGATTAATATGAAAGTTGAAAAGCTCTATATATATGGAGATTCTCAACTCATAATACAACAAATAATATGCGCTTTCAAAATCAATAAGCCTAAATTAATTTTATATCATGAGTATGCTCTGAAACTCCTACAATAAATTTCTGAGGAAACTCTTACAAGAATTACGCGTAGTGAAAATGGCAAAGCTGATGCGTTGGTAATGCTAGCCAAAGAACTAGCAAATCTACAGGAGGATCCAATTCTCATAATCATTCAAAACAGACATGCATTAACTCCAGCTATCATACAAGACAATAAAAGGAAAGAAATGCGAGAGAGCCTAACTACATCTGACGAAAATGATTAGAGGGATCCATTCATTAAATATTTCAACGAAAGGATATTACCTGAAAATAAATCTATGGCTTCTCAAATATCACGAAGAGTATTAAGATATGCTTTCATGAATGGTACATGATATCGTAGATCATTTGATCAAATATGGCTACGATGTTTGGGTCCTGATGAATCCTAGAAAGTCATAAGTGAAGTTCACAAAGGATTGTGTGGTGCAAAAATGAAAATCAAAATCAAACATATGGGATACTATTGGCCAAGTATGATTCAAGATTGCATCAACCATATTAAGAAATGTGACGTCCCAGACATCTATAGTGAAAGGATTCATCTGTCATTCTTTTTCTTCTTCTCTTTTTTTTTTCTCAGATCAATACAGACATCCAGAAATGATAATTGCATTACAGAAAATAAAAACATAAAAATACTATAATTCACATTTCGACATTTCATATACACAGTCCAAAAGAACAGTACATCCAAAAGAACATGTACAATAGCCACTCGGGCTAAAAATAATGCGAGAACTAAAAACTACGAAAAGACTATATTAGCATCTGAAAGAAGCTTCACGTGGAAGGCTCTACACCTGAAATCATTAACCACATATAATGAGCTTAAATAGCCCTGCAGGTCACCAAAGCCTACAACTGAAATCAAAGCACGATACAGAAACAATATACATGTCAACCAATCAAATCAATAATAGTCACTTACACATGATCATTGAATCGATGCAGGTACGAAAATCAGTACAAAAACAAAAATCAATGCATGAACAATAGAATCCAAAATCAACAGTGATAGAATCAATGAACAGTAGAAAATCCCATAATGTTCAATAAATCAGTACGTGCATCAATCTCTACAGTAGTCGTCTTATCTATCACATCAGTCTAATTAATGGAGTAGAATCATATCAAAACATACACTTGCAATTCCAGTTATTCAATATCACTTGCTCAATAAATCATATGCAATCCAGAAATCAATATCCCGTGCTCAGTGAATCACATGTCACTTACTCAGTATATCGCGTGCATAAAATTAGTACAGTGAATCAGTAACAGCGGTGTATGTATCAATATCAATAACAATCCAATGACGACATGAACGATTATGCTATAAAAGTGAAATCATGTAGTAACAGTAAATCCATACAGAATTCAGATAATCACAGAAATTGTATATAATCAAATGAAATATGATATTCATATACTTGATTAGAATCAAACAGCTGATACAGAAGAACTTAATTTATTTCAAATAGCAGAATATTCAAGTCAGATTTCGTAGAACCAACGAAATCGTACAAAACAAACAGAATCATACAGAATAAATGAAATCATACAGAACAAATGGAATCATACAAAATAAACAGAATCATACATAATAAACAGAATCATATAGAATAAACAGAATCGTACATAACAGAATTCAAATCATAAAAGCACATTTCACATAACAGATATCAGCTTCCTGGACCCTAACATAATCTCAACGGATTCTGGCCCCTTATGCCTCCCTTCCCTGACACTGACAGAATCTCAACGGATTCTGGCCCCTTATGTCTCCCTTTGTGCTTAAAGCATCAGAACAGAACATATATACATAATTTTCAGAACAGAACTTATTTTCACATAACAGATATGAGATTCTCGAACCCTAACAGAATCTCAAAGGATTCTGGCCCTTATATCTCCCTTTGTGCTTAAAGTACCAGAACATAACAAATATACAAATTTTTGAGAATAGAACTTGCTTTCAGATAATTTTCAGAATAGAACTTGCTTTCAGGTTTCCCAGACCCAGACAACGGAATCACAAAGGATTCCAGCCCCTTATAACTCCCTTTGTTCCCGGACCCAGACAACGGAATCAAAAAGGATTCCGGCCCCTTATAACTCCCGGACCTAGACAACGAAATCACAAAGGGTTACGGCCCCTTATAACTCCCTTCTGATATCACAGCACATTAGAACATTAAAATCATAAAAATCGAATACTTCAAAAAATTTGTCAGCGGCATAATGGCGGTAAACGAAATTTCCACAAAATTGACAAATTCAGAAAATCACCAAATTACCAGAAATCGTGTAAAACAATGTTACAAAGCCTTACTCATACTGAAGCAATATTTTTCAACAGCCAGATAATTTTCTATTCGATAAAAAGCGCACAGAACTCAAAATATCCGGTAAAAACTTTTCAGAAAATATTCAAATCGTACAAAAACATCAGTTCAATAACATACCAAAAGTTACGCGGTAAAAGTTTCGTCAATATAAAGATATGCACGTTTTTCGGTAATGAAAACACAAAACTGAGCAGAAAAATACCAAAACTCAAAATCTTTGAAATCAAAAATAGGATTCGGATTCCTTACTGCGAGACGAACAATTCTTTCAACAGTGGCGTCGGACGAAAAGCGCATCGCGAGCTCCAAAACCCAGCTTCTTCTTTCTCTTTCCTTCTCTTTCTCTCTCCTACCTTTTTCTCTCTCTTAAAAAAATATCTCAAAATATCTCAAATCCTCAATTTATCAAGCAGGATCGTCCCGGACGATTCCCATTCGTCCCGGGACGACCTCCTCTGGACTTAAAACATCCAAACAAAATTAATTCCAATTATGAGAGAGTGGCACGATAAATTGATAGAAGCTCTCTGGGCATATCGTACTACTTATAAAACTGCAACGCAGGCCACCCCATATTTGGTAGTTTTCGAAACCGAGGCAATATTACCTCTTAAGGTTGAGCTAACATCTCTTCATATTGTTGTTCAATATGAATTAACCAAAGAAGAAAATGATCTTTTACTACTTGAAGAACTTGAATCTCTTGATGAAGTTAGACAGGCTCAACAAAGTCTAGAATCTTATAAAGCAAGAATGACTAGGGCCCGTAATAGAATGGTTCGTCCTAGAAGCTTCAAAGAAGGTGAACTTGTTCTGGTTCATCGAAAATCTATAATCCCTCACCATCGCCTTGGTGGTAAATTTGAACCAATCTAGGAGGGACCCTTCATCATTGAAATAATATATGAAGGAGGTGCCTATCAACTCATAGATCTAAAAGGTCAAAGGCCTATACCACCAATTAATGGTCAATATCTGAAGAAATATACTACATAAAAAAATGTTATGTATAAAAATCTGCCTACCAGGAAAAATTCATCTAAATTCCCTCCTAAAAGATAGGAGACAATTTTTATATTTCCCCTATAAGGAGTAAAATAAAATCTACTCTCCCCCTGAAAGACAGGAGGCAATTTTATATTCTCTTACAATGTATGAGACAAATTCAATCCCCTCCTGAATAGTTAAGAGGCAATTTTATCCCCTTTACCAAATAAAAATAAGGGAATTATGAAAACTTTTATGCTCATAAATTTAAGGGTCGAGCTAAAACCCAATGATTCAATAAGCCTAAGGGTCGAATATTAGAAATTTTCTATGTTCATAAGCCTAAGGGCCGAACTTTGCAAATCTTATATGCTCATAAACCTAAGGGTCGAGCTAAATCCACAAAGTTCAACAAGCCTAAGGATCGAACTTTGTAAATCTTATATGCTCATAAACGTAAGGGTCAAGCTAAAACTCATAAAGTTCAGCAAGCCTAAGGGTCGAACTTTGCAAATCTTATATGCTCATAAACCTAAGGGCCAACTAAATCCATAAAGTTCAAGAATCCTAAGGGCCAAACTTTGCAAATCTTATATGCTCATAAACCTAAGAGCCGAGCTAAATCCATAAAGTTCAACAAGCCTAAGGGCCAAACTTTGCAAATCTTATATACTCATAAACCTAAGGGTCGAGCTAAATCCACAAAGTTCAAGAAGCCTAAGGGTCGAATTTTAAAATCTTTTATACTCATAAACCTAAGGGGTGAGCTAAATCTACATAGTTCAATAAGCCTAAGGGTCAAAATTTTGAAATCTCATGTGCTCATAAACCTCAAGGTCGAGCTAAAACCTATTGGTTCAGTAAGCCTTAAGGGCCAAACCTTTTAAATCTTCTACACTCATAAACCTAAGGGTCGAGCTAAATCCACAAGGTTTAATAAGCCTAAGGGTCAAACATTTGAATCTCCTATGCTCATAAACCTAAGGGTCAAGCTAAAACACATTAGATTCAACAAGCCTACGGGTTAAATATTACCAATTTCTTTCTTACTCATAAACTTAAGGGTCGAGCCATATTTTCATCAACTTTCTTAAAAGGTTGAGAATAAAATATAGGTTCAACAAACCTAATGACTAAACCTTTAAAAACCTTTTATGATTGCAAATCTAAAGATTAAGCTACTTAAACCAGTCTAAATGATTGAAAAAAAAGAGAAAGAAATAGCATTGAACATAAATGCTAAATATCCAAAGATATTACAACGAATACATTGTGTGAAAGTCACACAATAAATTTGTTGGGAGGCAATTTATTTACTGTAAAAACAAATATATATATATTTTTTTCAAAGCATTAACCGCCTCTACAGGCCCCACTTCTCTAGACAATGTGCCACTTCTGAGAGATCGACAATTCAAAATGATGGAATTAGGAGAAGAAAAAAAATAACTGACACTCGCTCTTCTACTTTGACTCCGACTCCGACATTGCTTTCCACTTTGTTCCTTCGCAAAAGAGGTCTAGGGTTCGCCCTTCATCTTCTCTTTTCATCATTATTGTTCGACTCTGTTGCTTCGCATGTAGAGATTGCACGCGTTGTCTTTGACTCCCTATGGCTGTGCAACTTCGGCTACTTCGTTCCTATTCGACTTCGCTCCTTCGATTCACAGGTGGTGTAAAGATTGCACGAATCATCTCCTCCGCCCCTTTGTGGCTGTTTGACTTCGCCTCTTTCGACTCCAGTAGGACGAACCTAGACGCCCGACACTGACCTCCTTCTCCGACCCGTGAGTGACCGAGCCCTCCTCTATGTCCGACCGGGCTTCTCTCTATTTCCCAATTGTGCTCCTCTCTCCCTCTCTTATATTATATATAATATATAATAATATAATTATTATATATTATATTATAATATATTTTATATAAATATAATTAAAATAATATAAATATTATATTCAAAAAATTATATTTATATAAAAAAGAAGAGAAGATTGAATTTTAAATTGGTGTCGAAGACCCCGGGCCGTCGTACCTTAGGTCTGGCCGGGATGGTTTAAAATCGAAGACCCTACGACGTCGACCTTAGGTCCGAGTAGGAAGAAATTTCGGTGATGTCGTCCTGATTTCTCCCTTAGTGGGGAGGAGATGCCAAGAGGCTGCCAAAATTTCCTCAATTTATATTAGAAGGTGCTTAACGGTCTTCAACGACAAAATTGTCTAAAACATCCAATCAATTGTATAAAATAGATTTTTTTTGTTACAAAAAAAAATTTCAATTGAATTTTATAAATTAAATCATTTTTTTATATATATGAATCAGACTTTTATAAATTAGATTTTTCTTTAAAAAAATCAAATTTTTGTAAAGATGAATGAGCAATGCCAATTTGATATTTAACGTTGGAAAAAAAAATTGAATTTGAAACATTGCATGAAGACAAAAACTCGTCTACATTAAAAAAAAAAAACAAAAAAGATTTTGGGGAGATGAGATAATCCATGGACTCATGCACTATGAGATCTGTATTGGAGTTGCCTTCTCGATTTTGTTCCATGTTTAGTTTTGGGTACTTTAACCCATTACAATGTCAATGCTTTTCTCGATGATTTCTTTCCAATATAAATGTGAGGATATCGTTCCAACTGGAAGTGAGAAGACATTGCTCCAGCTAAGAATGACTTCTTATTTGAAAAAAAAATGTCTCCAAAACTTTATTATTAATATTATTATTATCCTCATGCAATAATCAAGAAAAAAAATAGACATGCACTTATATTTTCTTCAATACAAAAAGGAGCACAAGAAATGACACAACATATCTCTCATATTGTATCAAGCCTTGGACATTCAAGTCCATTCAAAAGATCAAAAGAGCAAAAAGAAAAAAAATTAAGAAAGCTTTTGTATGTTGTGGTGATAAACAAATCCAATCATGCACTCTGTGGTACTGGCTATCACAATGGTGGGCTTTGTCTAAAGGATCAGAATCTGGTCGAGGGTCTTTTACTGAAGGGGGATCTTCAAGTTCTTTGCACCACAAATACTCTTGTACATGGAGTTAACTTACTTGCACAAGCAGTAGTGATTAAATCAACTCAATATTTCAATAAGAAAAAGGTGTCTCTACTTTGATTATGAGCAATCTATGATATTACAGACATGTTGCAAGAAATTAGTGTTAACACCATTAAACCTATGTTCAAACTAATCAACACACAAAAATTCAATAACATAATCAACTCTCAAAACAAACTCAACCTACAAACAACTTAATTTCAAATCAAACACAACTCAAATAAAATCCTACAAATTATTATACAAAACTCCCTACAACATAAACTGAAACTCTCCAACAGAGCAACGTAATCTTCGGGCTCTCCAAAGTTCTCATGTATGAGCTCCTAGAATAAACATATAAAGTTCATTAAACATTGAAATAATTTAATATTCAAATAAATACTAAAACAAAAAATGTTGCAGTAAAATACTAGTACACAAGTACTGAAAAGAAGCTACCAAATAGTAAAAAGAAAAGCACTACAGTAAAAAATTTACTGTAACAAAAAACTAGTGTCAAACTTCTCAAATCACTGGTGTCAATTCAACCAACATATAATCAAACTTAAAACTTTTGGGCATCCTGGTTTATAAGAATTAGGTTGTAAGATCCACTACCTGGTAGCTTTCAAATGAAAGATGTAAGCCCGACCTTAGGGGAATATTTTAGGTAAAAAACTGACCTAACCCCTAACCCCAATTAAAACACTGGCTACTTCTAATAGAAGTCATAAGTCTGACCTCTGAGGGAAACATTTAGGTAATAATATAACCCTAGACCCCTCACATGGGCATCCTAGCCTATAAGGTTAGATTGTAAGACCCACTAACTGTTGCGAATCTAAGATTATGGATTACACTTTTGATGATAGCAAAACATTCATCTTTTTCTACTACTGCCTTGCCTACTAACTTTTCAGGTCCACAAGATCGTACACAACTCAAGACCAGCTCAAGATTGGGTAGATTCAGGTTGAGTCAGTCTGTAATGTTTTTCTTTTTGTTGAGTTAATTTTAAAAGTGGTTTTTGATGCTAAGTAACCTTGCACACACTCACTTGAAGGGTTTTATGAGTTTTTCTATTTTGAGTACATCGGACTAGACGATGTTCAGATATCGGCCAGAATGATCCAACTAAAAATAGAAACCCAAATTAGGGCATCCTGGTTAAGTAGCTGCCATTAAGCACATCGTCCTAGACGATCCTTATATCAGTCAGGACGATAGGCTCAGTTAAGAAAGAATCAACCGCCATGATCAATTAGGTATTCTTTATTTTAGGGAATTGTCCAGGACGATAGCAGCATCGGCCTGGACGATGTAGCATAATTATGCCTAAATTAATCTGGTAATTATGAAAAGCAATTAAGGCTGATTGATAAGATCAAATCGACCAGGCCGATCGCAGGATCGGCCAGGGCGATGTACTGGATGATTGACATCGGCGAGAATCTATTCTGGGCAATATTAAGGATGATTTTACTCAAATTTAAACTAATCAGCCAGAACGATATGGTATCAGCCTAGACGATGTAACCAATTTTCTTCTGATCGTCCCAAATCGTCTGAGCTGGTTGAGCTTAATTTGTACTGATCGTACAGGATGATAGAAATATCATCCTGGATGATAATGTCGGTTCTTAAAATTTTATTTAAAGGACCTAAATTTTCTCATCCTTAAGACCTTAAGTGATGCTGTCTTGACCTGAGAGAGCCTTGAGAGAGATGGAGAGAGATAGAGAGAGAGAGAGATTGAGAGAGAGAGAGAGAGAGAGGAACTTGTGAGGGGGAGTTTGTGAGAGGGTTCACAAAAGTTGCTCCAAGCTAGGTTCTAAGTCGTCGTCTCCATTCTTCGTCCTTCATCCTTGGGAAGTTCTTGGGAGGTCTACTTCAGCAAAAGGTCTGGGTTCTCTGCCACTTTAGGAGAAAGCAAAAGGAGACTATTTTCTACCGCACCAGGGTTAGTGAAAAGGATTCTATTGTAAAGGCTTCCCCGCTTAGCTGTGGGAGCTAAAGAAGAGACAGTTAGTTAGTGCAATACTCGGAGGGTGCCTCTAAGGAGTGGACTTAGGTCAAGGTTTGACCGAACCACTATAAATTCGGTGTGATCTTTCTTTATTTTACTTCCGCATTAAATTTCTGCATTCGCTACTCTTATGGTGAATTATTTTGGTTTTAATTTTGTGCTTTACCTAAAGAAATTTTTTTAAAAATACCATTTCACCCCCTCTTGGTTAGCCTCGGGCTAGTTCTTAAGGGCTTAATATCCCTAAAAAACTTTTGATGTGGTATTAGAGTGGGATTCATAAAAACTATGTTTGAAAACTTTTTGAATTTTGATCCATTGCTAACAACAAAAATTTTAATACTGCTGAAGGGTATTCTATTACCCGACCACCTTTGTTTGATAATATTCTTTTTGATTTTTGGGAAACTCGCATGTCTATATTTTTACAATCAATTGATTATCACATGTGGAAGCTTGTTAAGGATGGTTATACACCTCCAACTAGAAAATTGAATTGCGCTACTATTCCACTTCCTTTTATTGAATGAACTCTAGATGATAGGGATTTAGCACAATTAAATGCAAAATATTTGAACTGGTTTTTCTATGCTTTGAAATTGAAAGATTACATGCGTGTTACCACTTGCACTACATGTAAAGAAATTTGGGATAAATTGTGTATCACCTATGAAGGTACTAATGAAGTCAAGCAATCCTGTTTGAATATTCTCTTGCATGATTATGAACTTTTTTGTATGAAACCTTCTGAATCAATTTCTGAAATATATATAAGGTTTACTCGGATTGTTACTTCATTGCATGCATTAGGAAGTGAACTTTCTAACTATGAAAAGGTAAACAAAATTTTAAGATGTTTGCCTTGCTCTTTTGATGTAAAAATTACTGCAATATCTGAATCTAAAGATTTAAATACATATTCAATCAAAAACTTACTTGGTTCACTCATTGCTTACGAGCAAGGGGTGAACCAAAGAAATCTTGATACGGGTGAAAGGAAGAAGGAGAAAACAGTGGCACTTAAGGCGAACGATTTGAATACTGACTCTTTCGTGTCTGAAAGCGATGATGTTTCTTTAATCACAAGGCAATTTAAGAGCTTCCTAAGGAAGAAGCACAAAAATCATCAAGTAAGGGTAGCAAAAATTCTAATTATACAATTTGCTTTGAATGCAGAAAGCCTGGACACGTTAAAGTTGATTGTCCTATGCTTAAGGCACACCCAAGTAAGGAGAAGGGTGAGGAGAAACCAAACTTCAAAAAGGACCAGAGCAAGAAGCGATTCCAAAAGGCATTCTGGGCAGATTCTGCATCAGATTCCTCTGAAACTGAACCTGAGGAGGAGACAACAAACTTGTGCTTAATGTCAGACAATAATATTGGTCAAAGTTATCAAGAAGAGGTATGTGAACCAACTTATGATCAATTATTAGAAATTTGTGAGCACATGCATGCATCATATAAAAAATTCAAAAAATCTCATGCTAGTTTGAAATTAAAATTTTTAAATGTGCAAAAAGAGCATGAAAATCTTTTAAAAGAAAATTCTCAAATTGATAGCAATCACATGGCTTTACTTGATGAGTTTGATGCATTAAACAAAAAGTATAATGAATTATCTGATGCATATGATTCTTTAAAATCAACCCATGCTGAGTTAAAAAAGAATTAACAAGTCTTAAAGTTTTTAAAAATAAACCATTACATGCTTTTAAAAGGAAGCATCACCATAAGAGTAGATTAGTGCATCATTTTCCTGGAGTTAGATGTTTTTCATGTGGCATACTAGGACACATAGCACACACTTGCACCATTCATCATAGCTCACATTGGGTCTGGAGACCCAAGTTACATGATCCACAACATGCATTGCATTCTAATTTCCATAAGAAGGAACCCAAACATGTTTGGGTTCCTAAATTTGACATTTGATAATTTTGTAGGCAAATTCTCACAAAAGGCCTCATGAGAGTATGTGTAATATCAAAATTTGCTCCAGGATCGTCCAGGACAATATGGGATTGTCTTGGGACGATCAGTTGAGAATTTGCTCCAGAATTTGCCCAGATTTGCTCCATGTGTTTTTCTGTAGGCATTTTCCAGGCTGATCAAGGACATCGGCCAGGCCGATTGGCACTGTTCAAAATATCGGCCGGAAAATAGTTCTGGGAACCGTCTAGGACGATCAAAATTGGTCTGATTGTCCCGGGACGATCTGGCGATCGGTCGGGCCGATCTGTGTATTATAAAGCTGAAATCAATCGTTTTGAAGAGAGAGAAAATCAAAATAAAATATCTGATTTTTCTGAGGAGAGAGAAAGTCGCAGATTTTTGAAGAAAAGTTGATTTTCGGGCGACGCGGAGCCATTTTCATCCGATGAGATTGTTCGAGAAATTGCTGTACGCAAGGTAAGGCACATTCCGCCTTTCTTAATTTTCAGAACCGTCGTGTTTGGCGGTATTTTCTGTCCGGATATTGTTTTCGTTAGCGATTTTTGTCCGTATCTTTTGATTGGTTCAGTTTTTACCGCGTAACTTTTTGTATATTGTTGCCGTGCCGGGTGTGCACGTTTTGACTATATTTTGAAGATTTTTGTCCGGGTATTTTTGATTCGACGGAGTTTTTAGTCGACTGGATTTTTCCGTGTAATTGAAAATTGTCTGTGTAGTAGAATAAATGTTCTGAAATGTTATTATCTATATTCTGTGCAAATTTGGTGAATTGTGATTTTCAGGAAAAATTGTGTAAATTCTGTATACTGCCGTTGTGCTGCCCGATTTTTGTCTGATTTCTGATTTGTCCGGATTTGCTCTAAAATGATTTGATTCTGTATATGCTATTAAGGGAGCTATAAAGGGAAGTTCTGTGAAGTTCTGAAATTTTGTATATCTGTTTAGGTGCTATAAGCACTATATATGTATTATGGTGCGATAAGCACAGCTGTTCTGATGCCGTGAGCACAAATGGGAGGCATAAGCGGAAGTTCTGGTTCTGTATGAACAAAAAGGGAGCTATAAGGGGAAGATGGGTGCTATATGCACAAGGGAGATATAAGGGGAAGTTCTGATATCTGGAAGGAAGATTTGTTCTGAACTAATTGTTATCTGATTTCTGTACTCTTGATGTGATTGATCTGATTTTCTGATTTCTGTAAGTGCTATCAGCTATGATGTGATATAATGATTTCTGTTTTATTTATGATTCTGATATGATAATCCTATCCATTCTGATTTGATATCTGATTTGATTCGATCTGTATGCTCTGATTTCTGTACGAATGTTCTGATCGGATTTGCTCTGATGTTTTCTGTTTGTGTGAGATTCTGAGGATTTTGATTGGAGGTTTGTTGTCTTGCTGAGCTGTTGAGCTCACCCTTGCTTTCTGGTGGTTTTCAGGTTCTGGGAAAGGGAAGGAAATCCAGGACTAGAGTTCAGAGTCTGATCTGTTATAGGTATCTTTTGTACTTTTGATTTTTGTACAGTCATGGCTTTTCTGTTCTGTCTTTCTTTCTGTCTAAAAGCCATGTACTGTAGTTGTAGATGATTGTTTTGAGGAAAAGAAATGTCGATGTTTTGTTCCGCTGCAATTGACGATTCATAGTAGCTCTGTGTCTGTCTGTGTGTCTGTTTGAGTTCAATAATTTGGAAGATTTAGTTCAGTAAGAAAATTCCAAAGCCAGATCCTGGATAAAAGGTTTGGTCGCGGCCCGGTGTGAGCGGGATCCGTCCCGGATCGGGTCGGGTCGTGACAATTCTAGTGGTATCAGAGCATTGGTTTTAGAATTTGGTTGGATTGTAAGACAGAGCTATAGGAAGTGATCTGTAGTGAGTCAGTCTGGGGTAGTTTTGGTTTGTTCGGCTTTTTATTGTGTTGTTTTTGTGATAGTTTTCCGGATTTTTCTGGATTTTCTGTATGGATCAGCCAGAACCAGACATGACAGACGGGCAGAGGGCCAGTCAGGCAGCACCAGTAGGGAGTACAGCCCCAGTGGCCAGTGCAGATACATTGTCTCAGTTTGCTACACTTGTTGCTCAGATGATGAGAGAGACTCAGAGCAGAGCTTCTACTGTCAGATCTGATGACATTAATAGACATTTGTAGTTGTTTTTGAGGTTGAAACCTCTGAGATTTGAGGGCGCTGTTGAGCCCAGAGCAGCCGAGGAGTGGCTGAGGAGATTGGAAAAGACCTTTGACGGAATGCAGTGTCCGTCAGATAGGAAGGTTCCTTTGGCTATTTTTCTGTTAGATGGAGAGGCTGAGCACTGGTGGGAAGGCCAGCAGGCAGCCAGATTTCAGGGCAGATTAAACTCTTTGATTACCTGGGAAGAGTTCACTGAAGTGTTTCGAGATTGGTTCGTTCCCCCTTCTGCACGACAGCAGATGCATGAGACTTTTCTGAGGCTTGTTCAGGGGAGCAAGACGGTGATGCAGTACGAGGCTGAGTTTACTGCATTAGCCAGGTACGCTCCGCAATTGGTCAGCACTTCTGCTGAGAGGTGCTACAGATTTCTGAGGGGACTACGAGACACTCTGAGACAGCCCCTGATACCGTTCTGGATCACTGATTTTTCTGAGCTTGTGGAGCGAGCTCGTTTGATAGAGAATGACATGACAGCTACTCAGCAGCGGTGGACTGCGAGTAGGAAGAGATTTGGAGGCGAGGCATCTGGCAGTGGTTCCTCTGGGAAGAGGAGATTTGTAGCTGGTTCTGGATCTGTTGATTCCAGGAGGAGTGGAGGATCGTCTGGTACTGCTACCAGTACGATGAGTTCTGGATCTGTCAGTATGGCACCTATGTGCCAGAGTTGTGGACGCCGACATTTTGGCCAGTGCTACAGGATGGCTGGTCTGTGCTTTTAATGTGGTCAGCCAGGACATCGGATTGCAGAGTGTCCACAGGCTGGGTTTGATCGACGTTCTGAGTTCTGATCAGAGGGTTTTGTCAGACCTACCAGTTCATCAGCAGGAAGACCGAGGACTGTTCCTCCGCGCCCTGAGGGATTTGCTGGTAGAGGTGGTGGATCTAGTTCTGCACCACGGAGACCACCTACTGGTAGGCAGGGAGAGCTTAGTAGTTCTGTTGCTTCAGCTCCTGCTCCAGTTCAGCCACGAGTTTACAGCCTGAGTCAGCAGGAGGCTTGTGATGCTCCGGATGTTGTGACAGGTACGATTTACATTTCTGATCAGCCCTATCATGTTTTGTTTGATTCTGGAGGCAGACACTCTTTTCTGTCCGAGCACTGTTTTGAGATTTTGCATTTGGACTCATTTTTTTTGCTTCCGGTTTCTTTGTCTGTGATTTTACCGGCCGGGAGTTCTCTGATTGCTCGGAAGTTTTGTTTGTGTGAGATTGACATTTCTGGCAAGAGGTGAAAATCAAGTCTGATTCTGTTGTAGATTTCATCGTATGATGTGATTCTGGGCATGGATTGGCTGAGTCAATATGAGGCCCAGATAGACTGCCTGAAGAAGCAAGTGAGCTTGCTTGTGGCTGGAGAGAGAGTTGTATTTCAGGGCTTACAAGGTGTTCTCTCCAGTCTGATTTCTATTTTGGAAGTAAGCAGGATGTGGAAGAAGGGATGCCCAGTATTTTTGGCTTCGGTGCGGGATCTGAACCTAGAGGTTGGTTCTGTTTCTGAGATCCCAGTGGTACAGGAGTTTGCTGATGTTTTTCCTGAGGAGTTGGTGGGTTTACCTCCGGATAGAGATGTAGAGTTCTCTGTCAATGTTTTTCCGGGTACAACTCCTATATCAAAAGCTCCGTACAGGATGGCACCGAAAGAACTTTCTGAGCTGAAAGTTCAGCTTCAGGAGTTGGTTGACAGAGGTTTTGTCCGTCCTAGTGTTTTGCCCTGGGGAGCACCTGTTCTGTTTGTGAAGAAGAAGGACGGTACACTTCATATGTGTGTGGATTATAGAGATTTGAACAAGGTCATGATCAAGAACAAGTATCCTTTGCCTCGGATTGATGACTTGTTTGATCAGCTTTCCGGATCTTCTGTGTTTTCGAAGATTGATTTGAGATCCGGATACTATCAGGTGAAGGTGAAGGAAGCTGATGTGGTGAAGACAGCTTTCAGTACTCGGTACGGGCACTACGAGTTCTTGGTTATGCCTTTTGGGGTAACCAATGCGCCTGCGATTTTTATGGATCTGATGAACCGAGTATTCAGGGAGTATTTGGATCAGTTCGTGATCGTCTTCATTGACGATATTCTGGTATATTCTGCTTATGAGGATGATCATGCCAGACATTTGAGGATTATATTGGAGACTCTGAGGCAACATCAGCTGTATGCTAAGTTCTCCAAGTGTGAATTCTGGCTGAAGAGTATTTCTTTTCTGGGGCATGTGATTAGCGGAGAAGGTATTTCTGTTGATCCCTAGAAGATTCAGGCAGTTGCTGATTGGCCAAGGCCGACTACGGTATTTGAGGTACGTAGTTTCTTGGGCATGGCCGGGTATTATAGGAAATTTGTGAAGGGATTTTCACAGATTTCGACGCCTCTGACGAGACTGACACAGAAGTCAGTAGCTTTTGTTTGGACACCGGAGTGTGAAGCTAGTTTTCATAGATTGAAGGATTGTCTGACTTCAGCTCCAGTGTTAGCACTTCCGTCAGGTACGGAAGGATTTCAGGTGTTCAGTGATGCTTCACTGAAAGGACTGGGATGTGTCCTGATGCAGCATGGTCAGGTAATTTCTTATGCTTCGAGACAGTTGAAACCACATGAGAAGAATTACCCGACGCATGATTTGGAGTTAGCTGCAGTGGTATTTGCTTTAAAGATTTGGCATCATTACCTATATGGCGTCAGATGTGAGATCTTTACTGATCATAAGAGCCTGAAATATATTTTTACTCATAAGGATCTGAATCTGAGACATAGAAGGTGGCTCGAGTTGATCAAGGACTATGATTTGACCATTCAGTATCAGCCTGGTAAGGCTAATGTGGTAGCGGATGCTCTGAGCAGAAAGTCTTCTGAACTATCAGGTTTGCAGCTTACTTTTGATGATTTCCTGATTCGTGATATGGAGCGCTTGCAGTTGGAGGTGATTCCCTCCAGTGGTTTGGATTTGGCTCAGATGAGTATTTAGTCTTCTTTGGAAGAAAGGATTCAAGAAGCCCAGAAGTCAGATTCTGACTATTCGAAGTTGATTGCTCAGATTGGATCTGGTAAGACTCCTGAACTTTGAATTTCTGATTCTGGTGCTATTTTCTGCAAGAACAAGTTGTGGATACCTGCGTTTGGAGATTTGAGGCGGGAGATTCTGTATGAATCTCACCATTCAGGCTACACTATTCATCCAGGCAGTGGTAAGATGTACGCTGATATGAAACTTTTGTTCTGGTGGCCTGGAATGAAGAAGGATGTGGCAGAGTTTGTGTCGAGATGCGAGGCCTGTCAGTTGGTGAAGGCAGAGCATCAGCGACCAGGTGGACTGTTGCAGTCGTTGCCTATCCCTGAGTGGAAGTGGGAAGAGGTGACGATGGATTTTGCTATGGGTTTTCCTCGATTTAGACAAGGGCATGACGCCATTTGGGTGGTAGTAGATCGATTGACGAAGTCCGCCCATTTTCTTCCGATCAGACAGACCGATCCGGTGGATCATTTGGCACAGATATAAGTGAAGGAGATAATCAGATTGCACGGTGTGCCTCGAGTGATAGTTTTTGATCGAGATGGACGATTTACGTCCAGACTTTGGAAAGGCATTCAGCAAGGCTTGGGTACGAAACTGCATTTCAGTACAACCTTTCATCCTCAGACCGATGGACAGTCTGAGAGTACTATTCAGGTACTGGAAGATCTGTTGAAACTTTGTGTTCTGGACTTTGGCGAAAGCTGGGAGGATCATATCCCGCTGATTGAGTTTGCTTATAACAACAGTTTCCAGTCCAGTATCGGTATGGCACCGTACGAGGCTTTGTATGGCCGGAAGTGTCGTACTCCTTTGACTCTGATGGAGGTCGGAGATAGACAGGCTTTGGGTGCCACTTTTGCTGATGAAACTGCTCAGAAGATCAGTTTGATTAAAGAAAGATTGAAAGCTGCTCAGGATCGACAGCAGAAGTATTACAATCAGAAGCACAGGTTTGTTGAGTTTTAAGTTGGTGACTTTGTGTATGTCAAAGTCAGCCCGATGAAGGGTATGAGCAGATTTGGTCAGGTGAGCAAGCTAAGTCCGAGGTATGTTGACCCATTTGAAATTTTAGAAAGGATTGGAAAATCTGCTTACAGACTGTTGCTTTCTAATTCGATGCCCGACGTGCATAATGTGTTTCACGTATCCACTTTGAGGAAGTGGGTGTTCGACTCTGGGAAGAAGGTATCAGCTGATGAAGTTGAGATTCAGGAGAATCTGGCTTACAAGGAAGAGCCAGAGTTAATTTTAGCATACGACGTCCGAAAGTTAAGAAATAAAGAGATTCCGATGGTTAAAGTCCCGTGGAAGCACCGGACTGCACGGGAAGCGACTTGGGAGAAGGAGTCTAACATGAGACAGTCATACCCGTACTTGTTTTGACTGAGTTTGGATTGGACAATGTCGAGGATGACATTTTTCTGAAGTTGGGGAGATTGTAATATCAAAATTTGCTCCAGGATCGTCCAGGACGATCTAGGATCGTCCTGGGATGATTAGTTGAGAATTTGCTCCAGAATTTGCCCAGATTTGCTCCAGGTGTTTTTCTGTAGGCATCGTCCAGGCCGATCGAGGACATCGGCCAGGCCGATTGGCACTGTTCAAAATATCGGCCGGAAAATAGTTCTGGGAACCGTCCAGGACGATCAAAATTGGTCTGATCGTCCCGGGACGATCTGGCGATCGGCCGGGCCGATCTGTGTATTATAAAGCTGAAATCAATCGTTTTGAAGAGAGAGAAAATCAAAATAAAATATCTGATTTTTCTGAGGAGAGAGAAAGTTGCGGATTTTTGGAGAAAAGTTGATTTTCGGGCGACGCGGAGCCGTTTTCGTCCGACGAGATTGTTCGAGAAATTGCTGTACGCAAGGTAAGGCACATTCCGCCTTTCTCAATTTTCAGAACCGTCGTGTTTGGCAGTATTTTTTGTCCGGATTTTGTTTCCGTTAGCGATTTTCATCCGTATCTTTTGATTGGTTCAGTTTTTACCGCGTAACTTTTTGTATATTGTTGCCGTGCCGGGTGTGCACTTTTTGACTATATTTTGAAGATTTTTGTCTGTGTATTTTTGATTCGACGGAGTTTTTAGTCGACTGGATTTTTTGTATAATTGAAAATTGTCTGTGCAGTAGAATAAATATTCTGAAATGTTATTATCTATATTCTGTGCAAATTTGGTGAATTGTGATTTTCAGAAAAAATTGTGTAAATTCCGTATACTGCCGTTGTGCTGCCCGATTTTTGTTTGATTTCTGATTTGTCCAGATTTGCTCTGAAATGATTTGATTCTGTATATGCTATTAAGGGAGCTATAAGGGGAAGTTCTGTGAAGTTCTGTGAAGTTCTGAAATTCTCTATATCTGTTTAGGTGCTATAAGCACTATATATGTATTCTGGTGCGATAAGCACAGCTGTTCTGGTGCCGTGAGCACAAATGGGAGGCATAAGCGGAAGTTCTGGTGCTGTATGCACAAAAAGGGAGCTATAAGGGGAAGAGGGGTGCTATATGCACAAGGGAGATATAAGGGGAAGTTCTGATATTTGGAAGGAAGATTTGTTCTGAACTAATTATTATCTGATTTCTGTACTCTTGATGTGATTGATCTGATTTTCTAATTTCTGTAAGTGCTATCAGCTATGAGTGATATAATGATTTCTGTTTTATTTCTGATTCTGATATGATAATCCTGTCCGTTCTGATTTGATATCTGATTTGATTCGATCTGTATGCTCTGATTTTTATATGAATGTTCTGATCAGATTTGCTCTGATGTTTTCTGTTTGTGTGAGATTCTGAGGATTTTGATTGGAGGTTTGTTGTCTTGCTGAGCTGTTGAGCTCACCCTTGCTTTCTGGTGGTTTTCAGGTTCTGGGAAAAGGAAGGAAGTCCAGGACTAGAGTTCAGAGTCTGATCTGTTATAGGTATCTTTTGTACTTTTGATTTTTGTACAGTCATCGCTTTTCTGTTCTGTCTTTCTTTCTGTTTAAAAGCCATGTACTGTAGTTGTAGATGATTGTTTTGAGGAAAAGAAATGTCGATGTTTTGTTCCGCTGCAATTGACGATTCATAGTAGCTCTGTGTCTGTCTGTGTGTCTGTTTGAGTTCAATAATTTGGAAGATTTAGTTCAGTAAGCAAATTCCAAAGCCAGATCCTGGATAAAAGGTTTGGTCGCGGCCCGGTGTGAGCGGGATCCGTCTCGGGTCGGGTCGGGTCGTGACAGTATGTGGTACCTGGACAGCGGATGCTCTCGACATATGACTGACGATGCCAATCAATTTATATTGACAGAGACCAGGATAGGAGGCAAGGTGACTATTGGAGATAACACCACCAGGAAGATGGTAGGCTCAGGTATAATTGGTAATTCCAAGAATATTTTGATTGAAAATGTTTTGCTTGTAGATGGACTGAAACACAACTTGCTCAGCATCAGTCAGCTTTGCGACAAGGGCTTCGTCATAAATTTTTTGGCAAATTTATGCATTATGATCTTAAATAATAACACTATTTTGCAGGGAAAGCGGATTAACAATGTTTACATGCTTGATTTAAATAACATTGAATGTACTTCTTCATTTTTCTTAAAAACTTCTATTGATGATTCATGATTGTGGCACAAAAGATTATGTCATGCCAGTATGAAAACCCTTAGGAAAGTGACCTAAAAAGACCTATTTAGAGGTGTCTCAAGCTTAAGTTTTCAAAAGACCACCTTTGTGATGCTTGCCAATTAGGAAAGCAAATCCACTCCACTTTTCACTCGATTAAGGACATTAGCACCTCTAGACCTTTTAGAAGTCCTTCACATGAATTTGTTTGGACCTGTTAGCACTGCCAGCTTGGGAGAGAAAGTCTATGGTTTTGTGATTGTCGATGACTACTCGAGGTTTACTTGGATTAGATTCTGTCACACAAAAATAAGTCATTTGATGAGTTTATAGCCTTCTTCACTTGGATTAAAAAAAAAACTAGGTTGTGAGATCTTGACCATCCATAGTGACCATGGGGGAGAGTTTGAAAATGAGAGATTTGGAGATTTTTGTGAGGACAAGGGGATTAGCCACAACTTCTCAGCTCCTAGGACCCCTCACCAGAACGGGATAGCTGAAAGGAAGAACCGGACCTTTGTGGAAGCCGCTAGAGCCATACTTGCTGAGTATTCAGTTCCAAAATACTTTTGGGCTGAAGCGGTTAACACATCTTGTTATGCGTTGAATAGGGTAAATGTTAGAGCCAAATTAGATAAGAAACCCTATGAGATCCTTAAGGGTAGGACACCCAATCTTTTTCACCTTCATGTCTTTGGTTGCAAGGTTTTCATTAACAATAATGAAAAGTCTCACTTAGGAAAATTTGACCCAAAATCTGATGAAGGAGTGTTCTTAGGATATTCTAGTATTGGGAAATCCTTTAGGGTGTTTAATAAGAGGACTTTGGTGGTGGAAGAGACTACATATGTAGTGTTTGATGAGTCTAATCCTAGAAAGCCTAGAGTTGAGGATAATGATGATGTTGGAGAGATTATTACTGGAGTAAAAAAATTAGAGAATAGGGTAGAACACCAGAACACTGAAGGAGTAGGAGAGATTACCCAAGGAGTAGAAAATGTAGATCTGAAAGAAAGGGTTGAATCTTCACACACTTTGCCTAGAGATTGGAGATACTCTTCGAGTCACCCTAAAGATCTGATCTTAGGAGACCCTTCTGATAGAGTTAAGACTAGACATGGACTTAGGAAGGAAGTGAATCACTGTGCCTTTATCTCAATGACTGAACCCACCAACATAAACTAAGCCCTTTCTGATGAGTTTTGAATCTTAGCCATGCAGGAGGAGTTGAACTAATTTATTAGGAATGATGTTTGGGAGCTTGTAGAAAGACCTAAGGGATAAAGTATAGTTGGAACCAAGTAGGTCTTTAAGAATAAGGTGAATGATTATGGAGTGGTGATTAGGAATAAGGCAAGATTAGTGACTAAGGGGTATAACCAAATAGAAGTGATAGATTTTGAGGAGACTTTTTCCCTTGTAGCTAGATTGGAAGCCATTAGAATGCTATTAGCCTTTGTCAGTTATGAGAGATTTAAGCTATTCCAAATGGACGTTAAGAGTGCCTTTTTAAATGAGAAAATAAAAGATAATGTGTTTGTGGAACAACACCCAGGTTTTGAGAGTTCCCAATTTTCAAATCATGTTTTCAAACTAAAAAAGGCCTTATATGGATTAAAGCAGGCACCCAAATATTGGTATGAGAGGCTTAGCACATTCTTGCTAAAAAGGGAGTTTGTTAAGGGGAGTGTAGACACCACCCTTTTCCTGAGGAAAGTAGGAGATGATTTACTCATTATTCAGATATATGTCGATGTTATATTTTTTGGATCTTCTGATAAAAGGCTATGTGATGATTTTTCTAAAATAATGAGCAAGGAGTTTGAGATGAGTATGATGGGAGAATTGTTTGACTTTTTGGGGTTTAGCATTCGACAATTAGATGATGGAACTTTTTTGAGCCAAACAAAGTACATACATGACATCTTGAAGAAATATGAAATGGACAAAACCAAGCCAATTAATACTCCCATGACCACAGGAATTCAATTAGACAATGACCCAAATGGAAAATCAGTTGATTAGAAGAAGTACAGAGGGATGATTGGATCTTTACTTTACCTGACTGCTAGCCGACCTGATATAATGTTTAGCGTTTGTCTTTGTGTTAGATTTTAAGTTGACCCTAAGGAATCCCACATGAATACAGTTATGAGAATTCTTATATACCTTTTAGGGACCCAAAACCTAGGAATCTGGTACCCTAGGCACATCACTTCTTTTGAGATTATTGGATTTTCTGGTTCTAATTTTACAGGATGTAAGGTGGATAAAAAAAGCACTTCTGGAATTTGCCAATTCATGGGACAGTCTTTAGTCTCCTGGTCTAGTAGAAAGGAAAACTCCATTGCTCTTTCTACTGCTGAAGCTGAGTACATTGCTTTAAGAAGTTGTGTGGACCAAGTCCTTTGGTTAAAACAACAAGTATTGTATTTAGGATTACCTGTATGCACAATCTCAATTCTTTGTGACAACACTAGTGTCATCTGCATTTCTGAGAATCCTATCCAACATTCAAGGACTAAGCACATTGACATTAGACATAATTTTATTAGAGATCATGTGACTAAGGGAGACATTGAGTTACACCTTATGGCGACTGAGAATCAACTAGCTGACAAATTTACTAAACCACTGGCCTTCGATACATTCAACACTTTAAGAATCAGATTGGGTGTGATTGACATTAATGCATGAACTTGATTTCTACTGATTTTCTGATTTGTTATCTATTGAGTACCTTGCTTTATTTTTTTTTTGTTTTTTGTTGTCTATTCTTTTTATAGATGTTCCTATTTGTTTTTACTTTATTTTTTAGGCTTTAATTTATTTTCTCTTTCAAATCATCGCTGAATTGATATCTTATGCCATGTTTTTATTTTTTTAAAAATTTGTAGTCAATATTTTACATCTCTTTAATCTGCTAAAGAGTAAAATCACCGTTGATTGTGTCTCTTTTTCTAACATATTTTGGTGGTGAAATTTTCTTTTATAAACAAAAGTTTATATCAAACTAACAAATAGATTTTGTAATTGAGATCTTTTCTACCTTGCTACAGTAATCTAGCTTATATTTATAATAATTAAAGTTTTTTTTGTTACTTCAATATTTCTCGTTATCTTGTCAATGCATCTCTCATATGATTTTTTATTCTATTTTATGGTTTATTCTTCCTTATATTAGAGAGTGAGTTTTTCTTCTCTAATATCTAGAAGATATACTCGCAAATAAGAATATTAAGTATTTTTGGAAAAGAAATTAGCTTGAAAAAAAATGACCAATGATGCCAAAAGCAAAAGATGCGCAATGACGCCAAATCAAAAAGAAAATTTATTATACACAAAGTGTATAAAAAATCAAAAGATGTGCAAAGTGCGATATTCAATGGCCAAGAGGCATAAAATGAGTTAATAAAAAAGCAAGCTATCTTCCTTTCTTCCAACTCTTAAAGATTTCATATATCACTTGAGATTTTTAAGGACTTGATTTCAAATTTTGTGATTTAACAAACTAATTTGATATATTATTTTAAAAGATATTTTTCTAAAACTAAATCTTGATTAGATCTTTTTTTCTTATCCAAATGATTTTTTTGAGTTAGGCATTTTGATTTCAAAAGAAGATTTTGCCCTAAAAGAAGTCCGAACTTAGGGTTAACATGATAGAATATTTTACCATTTTTTGGATTTTTGAAGTTGTTAACTCATTAACTTATAAATTTTTAAAATCAATCACATGGAGACTATATCATGTTCATGCCTTGATTAAAAAAAACTTTATTTTTTTATGACTTTTTATTTTATTGTTGTTATTTTGTTGATCTTATTATTTTTGCGCCTTCTCTGATTATCTCCATCCTTCCTTTGATTTGAAATTTTTTGTCACATCGTCCTAGCCGATATTTATATCGTCCTGGATGATCGGCTTTTTCTTGCTTCAAAAACTCAATCTGCTGAATATTCTGACTTTTGTGCTCTCATCGTCCTGAATGATTCTTTATCATCCTGGATGACATGATCGTCCTCGCTATAATCATCTTGATCATCTTGGCCGATACATTTTTCATCCTGGACGAGGCGTTTAATATAATCGTTCCGTCCAATACACCTATTCGCCCTGGACGATACACGTCTCAGTATGTTTAAAATCTTTAAAATGTCGGGACGATCCATTTTTGGACAATCATCCTAGATGATCCACTGTTTGTCCTGGACGATACATGTGGCACATATTTAAAACATTTTAAATTCGGTCGGTACGATTCATTATTGAGCACCATCCTGGACGATCCACCTAATTGGCCCGGACGATCTTCTTTTTTAATGGTCGTTCGGCCTGACACCTCGGGACGATCTCCTGTGTATAGTTGTCTCAGATGATATCTGAACGTCCCGAACAATCGGACCATCTTTTTGACCAATCGGCCTGTTCACAATAATTGCACCGGATCATCCTGGACGATCCTGTGATCGACCTGGACGATCTGATCGGTCCTTTAAATTCAAAGCCTTCTAACTAATGTTTCTCACTTCAATCTTCTTCTCCTCTCTTGTTTACTTCCTGTTTGCTTGCTAATGGTTGGCGAAAAGCGTGCTCATCAGACGTTTGGCAGCTCCTCGAGGGGAACGCTGGACCCTTATTTTTGGGAGGCAGATGATCAGGCTACCTACCACCGTTACAAAGAGTGCAGCATTACTCTCTCCCGAATAATTAATCTAGTCTACCTCTCCTATCCTATGCTGGATCTTTTCACTCGCACCACTCTTTTCTTTATTCTCACCCTCGTAGTCCCCTTTAATTTTGAACTTCTTTTTGAATTTTATGCAAACCTCCACATAAATTCTTCCTACAATGCTCTCACCTCTTATGTGAATCGACGTCATGTCAAGATCACATATCAGGATTGTGTTGAACTATTGTAGCTGTCCACCATTAGGGATAAGTTGTATACCCTTATCTCTGATCCTGACTTTGACTGGTCCACTGCAAATCACTTCTTCGCCACACCAACACATACTTTCATGTTGGAGAGACTAGCTTTTTACTCAAAAATACTAGGATAATCCAGCATGTGCTTCACACTTCTGTTATTCCAAAAGTCGGGGACCGAGTCCACATCACTCCACTTTTTTCACTTACTACCTTTTACATTCTAGCACATAGAGAGTTTAATGCCACATAAATGATCTTTCGCTACATTGAGCATTTGACTACAATTCACGATCCGGGTCATAGAAGAAAGCCCAATCTTACTCTTGGACACATCATTACATATGTTCTAAAATCCAAATACAACCTTCAATATCCTGCTCCTCCTAACAATCCACCACCCTTCTACTCAAACAATTCCTTTAATGTCCTTCACAATACTCATCTCCACCCAGGGGAAGCGGAAGCTCAGGGGGCCGAGGAGGAGGAGGCTCCCGCTCCTGTTCTAGAACTATTCTTCTATGCCAGAACCCTCAGCTATATCAGTTGGTGGAGAGATTTGATCAGTGGGAGGCTCGGTTCGATGCCTATTTTGCACACCAGCAGCAGCAGCATGACCAGAACATAGCCTGGTTTGGGGCACAGTTTACTATGTTGTCTAATTTCTTCCAGCAACCACCACCACCACCACCAACTCCGTCTGATGATCAGGGTCCCTCATTTTTCTAATTTTAGTTTTTGTTTTATGTAGTTTGTTTTTCTTATGCTTTGTTTTAGTTTCTATTATGTTTTTTTATTTGTGTTTTGTTGTGTTTCCCTCCTTTTTATGAAGTCAAAAGGGGGAGTAGTCTGATGTATCTTGTACTTTGAATTCTGGAACTTAGTGAACTATTTTTTCGTCATATTTTTTTTACTAAACTGCCATAACTGCTTGAAATTTTCTGGGTGTGTTTGCCATAATGAAAAAGGGGGAGATTGTTGCGAATCTGAGATTATGGATTAGACTTTTGATGATAGCAAACATTCATGTTTTTCTACGACTGCCTTGCCTACTAACTTTTCAGGTCCACAAGATTGAACACAACTCAAGACCAACTCAAGATTGGGTAGATTCAGGTTGAGTCAGTCTGTAATATTTTTCTTTTTCTTGAGTCAATTTTAAAGTGGTTCCTGAAGCTAAGTAACCTTGCACACACACACTTGAGGGGTTTTCTAAGTTTTTTTTTTGTTTTGAGTACATTGGCCTAGACGATGTTCAAATCGGCCAAGATGATCTAACTAAAAACATAAACCCTAATTAGGGCATCCTGGTTAAGCAGTTGTCATTAAGCACATCATCCTAGACGATCCTTGTATCGGTAAGGACGATAGGCTCAATTAAGAAAGAATTAGCTGCCATGATCAATTTAGGTATTCTTTATTTTAGGGAATCATTCAGGACGATCGCAGCATCAGCCTGGATGATGCAGCATAATTATTCCTAAATTAATCTGGAAATTATGGAAAGCAATTAAGGCTGATTAATACAATTACATGGGCCAGGCCGATCGCAGGATCGGCCAGGACGATGTACTGAACGATTGACATCGGCCAGAATCTATTCAGGGCGATGTTTAGAATGATTTTCCACGGATTTGAACTAATCGGCCAGGATAATATGGTATCGGTCTGGACGATGAACCAATTTTCTTCTGATCGTCCCAAATCGTCCCGGCTGATTGAACTTAATTTATACTGATCGTACAGGACGATATAAATATCATCCTGGACGATAATATCAGTTCTTAAAATTCTATTTAAAGGACTCGAATTTTCTCATGCTTAAGACCTTGAGTGATGCTATCTTGACCTGAGAGAGCCTTGGGAGAGGGAGAGAGAGAGAGAGAGAGAGAGAGAAACTTGTGAGGGGGAGTTTATGAGAGGGTTCACAAAGGTTGATCCAAGCAAGGTTCCAAGTCATCGTCTTCGTTCTTCATCCTTCGTCCTTGTGAGGTTCTTGGGAGGTCTACTTCAACAAAAGGTTCGGGTTCTCTGCCCGCTTCAGGAGGAAGCAAAAGGAGTCGGTTCTCTGTCGCACCGGGGTTGGTGAAAAGGAGTATGTTGTAAAGGCTTCTCCGCCTAGCTGTGGGAGCTAAAGGAGAGACACTTAAATAGTGTAATACTCAGAGGGTGCCTCCGAGGAGTGGATGTAGGTCAAGGATTGACCGAACCACTATAAATCCAGTGTGATCTTTCTTTCTTTTACTTTCGCATTTAATTTCCGCATCCACTACTCTTGTGGTGAATTATTTTGGTTTTAATTTTGTGCTTTACCTAAAGAAATTTTTTTAAAAATACCAATTCACCCCCCCCTCTTGGTTATCCACGGGCTAGTTCTTAAGGGCTTAACATCCCTAACGAGCTTTCACTAACAGGCTACTTCTAAGTGAAGTTGTAAGTCCCACATTTTAGGAAAATTACTAAATAAATTATAATGACCCTAAAACCTAAATAATCAAATTTAAAACTTGGGCATTTTAGTCTAAAAGATTAAGTTGTAAGTCCCACTTTTCAGGTAACTTCCTAAGGAAAGCCATAAGACCTATCCAAATAATTTAAAACGTACGGGCAACCTCACTGTAGAGTTAGGTTGTAAGACCCATCCTTGGACAACTCATAAATAAAGTAAGAAGCCCCAATTCTAAATTAAATCCCTGGGCTACTTCCTAAAGAATCCATAAGACCCGCTTCAAACTAAACTCCTAGGTTACTTCTAAACGAAGTCATAAATCCCAAACTAAATTAATTTTTGGGTATTCTAATAAATGTAAACCCCAAACACCAAATAAAAAAAATTAAAACTAAAACCTACAGTTAATCAAACTAAAACTCAAATCTCACCACTTTAGTCTACTCGAGATCCCTGAGAGGAGGCAACCCATAGCTACTAATCAAATTCCCTGGACACTACAATCAATGGTTGTTAGTGTTGGTAGATTAAAACTATGGTATACCCGGGATGACAGAACCATGGGATCTTGATCGGGTTTACCTCCATTTCACCCACAATTGAGACTAAAAATATCTAAAATTTATTCATCATTAATTGAGAGTTCTCTCTTACATAGTAAGAGGAGTAATTAACTATGAGTTCTTGCGCTCATAAGAAGTAAGGACCCCAGATCTTTAAACCCTAAAACTAATCTCAGGGAAAATCTGGTTAACTACAATCTAACTTAAGGGAAATGGAATCCCATAGCTGCAAAGCGGGATTCATACATTCGTGCCATTTTTCTTAAGCCAACAAAAATAACCTCCCCAAACCCTAGAATCGCTTTTAAAAAACTTTAAATATCATTTCAAGCTTATTGAGCTTAAATCCATGTCAACCTGGTTGGCTAAGTCAACTTAGGTTGACATAATACTTCTTTAAGGGTCTAAATGGGTATTTCCAACCCATTTGGTCAAATTGATTTCTTCAAACCCTCAAAACTATTCCATAGTATAGTTCAAACCTTCCTAAAATTCTCATGAGTCAAAGCATATTAGATTTGACCAAGTTAACCATTTCTAATTTGTTCAAACTTCCACATGTGTATGTTTACTCATTCAAACCTTACTTGAACTACTCTAAATCCCTTTTAAATCATCCTACTAGCATTTGAGACATTCCCCTTTTCCACCTCATCACCCTTTGACTGTTGAATAGTCAAACCTAGTCAACAAATGAGTAGGAAGTGGTCAAATGGTTAAACAAGCTCTTACGTGAGTTTAGTTGGCTATGCCACATTGGCAAATCAATTCTACCCAAATAATCCATGCATCTATGCATTTAGGTGGCTGAAAGGATTACTTGGCAGCATCCCAAAGCCTCCCTCTTTCTCTAATTAAGGATATGCAATTATTAGAAGGAAGGGATAATGGCTTACTTAACTCAAAGTCTTGGCATCATTCTACCTAATCCAAAATCCCTAATTCCAACAACCTTGAGCCCATTCCTTTGATGACCTAGCCTCTCCATGTATAAGAGAAGCTCCCCCAGCCATACCCCCAACTGTTGCAAAGCTTAAGAACCTAATTTGAGAAGAGAGAGAAAGAGAGAAAATATACTTGCTATAGCAAATTCTAATCTAGCATTCACAGCTCCTAGACTCTTCAGAAAGTTTTAGAGGGTCTTATTAGCTTTCCAACAAGTCCAAAAACTCCAAAATCCTACGATTGGATTGTAAGTTATCTTTGTTTTAAATTATATGATCAAACCTTGATTTCTCCCAAATCTCAATGCATGAAGCCTTGAAACTACATGGGCTGAAATATAAGGGTATCAAAATCCCACATTTCAATTTTTATCAAATTTAGATGGTTGGATTGAAAGTTATGAGCATAAGAAGTATTAGTTCAAAAATGAATTGAAAAAATATGGGTCAATCTAGGTCATCCATTTGTTTGAAATGGGCTGATCGGATAGCCCTAAACTACGCACCTTCCTTGGGGTTCTTCAGTATGAAGGTGCGACAACATGGCCAAATCTTGGTCGTTGATCGAATTTTTTGAATTAAAATTGATTTTTAAAAAATCAATTCAAATGGTCTAAATTTCAACAATTCACCAAAAATCTATTTTTTATCCCAATTTAATGTTCTTATGCTCATTGGAACATTCTCAAGTTCAAGTTTATTTTTAATTTTTTTTATTGATTTAAATCAATGTGTTAAGAGTTATTTAGCTTTTAACAAAAATTGAAATTCTTTGATAATTCTCAATCCTGTAATCTAATTGATTTCAAATTTGTACAGGATAAACTATGGTGTGATAATCAAATGCCACAAAAATCCCAGTTCTCGTTAATTGATGGATTCTGGTGAATTAAATTTTCAAAGTTTTTGATCAAATTTTGACCCAAAATTTTGAAAATTTATAACTCACATGCCACTTACAATTAGGCTTGCATTTTTTTGTGGTATGTCTAAGTTAGTGCCAAGGTTAGATGACCCGAGATTCAAACCTAATTGAACATTAGTGACTCCTAGAAAAACTAATTAAGGATAATGTCTAGTCAACTTAGAAAAATCCTAAGAAATTATACTCATACCCAATAGAAGTGAAACATCAAAACATTAAACTTAGTAAAATTTTACACCTTAAGTCCAAATTTCATTGAATTTGGAAGTCATTAAGTAAGAAAATTAAGCAAGTCAAAATTTTATTTTAGGGACCCAAAAACTTCAAAAATTTGTAAAAAATAAAAATTAAATATAAAAATTACAAATAATATATCAAACTAACCAGATATTGATCCTCTATTTAGGAAAAATAAAATATGCATCGCTAGATTTGTAATTTAAGTTTAATTTAAGTCTTAGTAAAAATCAATAATTAATTAAATAAAATAATTAAAAATTATTAAAAATTCTAAATAAATTCTAAAAACTTGAAAATACTCCCATGGGTCATCCTTAACCTTTGGGATTGATTCCATATTGTTAAGATGAGTTTGGATCAAAATAATCAAAATATTCTTAATTAAATAGTATAAAAAATTAATTAATTAATCAAACTTTGAAAAATCATAATTAATTACAGAAAAAATACAAATTGATCAAACTTAGTGTCAATCAACTCCATTTAAAGTCTAGTATTTTCTAAAAATAACAAACCAATAGAAATAGGTAAAGGCAAAAAGTCAACTCTCTCGTTAACCCTAGTTCAAAATTAGGTAAAAACTTTGAGAATTTATAACTTAATATAAAAAATTTCTAAATTGAACAAGCCCAAAGCCTAATTACTCATGTTTAGGTATAATATTAGAGAAAATTTTAACTCAAACTTCAAAAATTCGTAACTAATTGTAAAAAAATTTAAATACAATAAACTTATGGTGTAATAGCTCATCCTAAGGTTTAATATTTAATAAAATACTAACTTTTAAGAAATCAACTTTAATCTAAAAGTCAAAATTTAACTACTTAATTTAATGATTAAAATAATCTAGAAAATTCTAAAAAATTCAATAATTAATCAAAATTCCAAAAATGATTAATTTTATTAATAAAATCGATCAACTAATCCTTTAACACACAACGACCAGTCAAAGATTATGTTTTTAGGATGAACTACCTTAAATTATGGGGCTACGTATCCTAAGGAATTCATCGAGCCTGTGAAACAATGCCACGAACGAATTCTTTAGAGTGTAAAACCTTAAAATCAATTGATTATTAATAATTTAACCAAATTAAAAATTCTTAATTCAACTACATCAACTAGGTTTTTAGGTTGGACTATCTCAAGTTGTGAGGCTACGTGTCCTAAAGAGGTCTGGTTCCTCGAGCCTGTAAAAATACGCCACGAATCAATTGATGAAAATTTTATATTAATCTAATCTTTAAAATAAGCAACTAATCTAATTAATTAAATTAGATCAATCCTTTAATATCTAATCAATTAACCTTAAAAATGCATTCTAAAAATAAATCTTAACCTATTAATATTTGAACTCTAATCAAATTTATCATTCAACCATGAATAAACCCAAACATTAGACAACTTTAACCAGTTACCCTAAATAGGACCTATCTAAGACACAACCTACCTCACACACTTTAGATGGTTTGCTAGGGCACCACTTCTAGATCTAGGCTAGGTCGGTGTTTACTTTTCTGATGTGAATCGAGTTTTTCGAGTTTTCACTACATGGTGGTTGTTAGAATTAGATTATTGTTGTGATTTTTTATTTAATTTTTTGCACTCTGTGATATGATTGATTGTGTGTTAGATTCACTCTTAGACTAGGGGAAATTTAAATGTTGACATAATCTTATGCATGTGGTCATGCTCATACAGAACATTTGAAAGTAAAAGAGCACAAAAAATATAAATATTAAATTGCTACAAGTGCTCGTTGTGCTAAGTCATTAAATTACTACAGGTGCTCGTTGTGCTAAGTACCCCTTTTAAAAATTAAAAGAGCATGACCAAGTGTAGCTGGTTTGAGTATTTTAATTTTAATATATAACTACTTTGGATGATTTAATATTAACTGTTTAGAATAATCCTATAGGTTGTTTGAGTCTAGATTTTTAATTTTATTCAATGTAATTTAATTTCAATTGAGTTGTAATATTAAAGTGATTTGAGATGGGATGAAAATCCAATTTGGAATCTAAAAAGGAAAGAATATTCCCGAGGGGAGATTTCTTATCCATTTGGAGATCCAAATTTGGATAACTTAAAAATATCCAAAGAGAAAAGAAAATACCCCTTTCAAGGGGGAGTTCCTTTTCATTTGGATATCTAGACTCGATGGATCCAAGAAGCTTGTAGAAGGATAAAGAAATGAAGATTGAGAAGAATCCCATTCATAAATTCACTTGAGTCTTAAAAATAAAATCCAGGTTGTTATCAGTAGTACACGACCACCTTACTTTTTGTTTCCCTTAGGTTATAATATTAAATGACACTTGCCACACAAACTTTTAATTTAAATATTAATTTAATTATTGGTTGATGTGCTTTGCCTATAATTAGGATTTGCCTATTTTTCTTTGTTTTTTTTATGATATTGCACATCGTATTTGATTTAGGCTGGAACCTGATCGGAGGCTCGTGAGGGATCGTTAAAATTTTTTTTCTACTTAAATTAAATTTAAACATTTTTAAGCTCACATAAATATCCTAATACTTTTAAGAAGTAAGTCTAGGATCGCCGGGCATTTTGTTGTGCATTCTTTCCTTTGTAAGGCACCTCACCGCCTACGGGTTTTTGTAGACCACATGACCTATGAGGGTGCAAATCTATCAAGGGGAAACTGCACAATCTCTAGAGAAAAAAAAAACTATTTTTAGCCTTTTTTAAAACTACATTTTGATTTAAGTATTTATTGAGTCAATTAATATGTATTGCATTATATATAAACTTAAAAGTGTCTAAAAATATAATTGCATTTAATTTAAGCATAAATTAACCCAATATAAGTCAAGGGGCCAATTAAGATTAGCTCCAAATGTTGTCATGAACTCTTCAAATCTTAATTAAACATTCCTACCACTCTTGCATAAAAGACTGGACTCATGAATTTTAAGCGTTTAGGAGGTTAGCTGGCTCCCCAATTCAGGCCAGGGTAAATCCAGATTTGCATTACATTAGCTATGTTCGGGTCACTGATTTTGAGTACCCAATTTAGTCTTTAGGTTCCAAGGCAAGCTTAGATTATAAGACGTCAACCTCTGGGGATACAATCCCAACTTTTTAATAAAATTAATAATTTAAACTAAAATTTCTTTTATATCAAATTCAAGCCTAACACTAAGGATAGACTGTGGTGCTTCTGAAATATTTTAGAATCCCAAAGCACCTCCTACCTTTTCTTCCTTGACCTTTAGAAATAAATGCTCACTTTTGATTCATTCCCTGTTGAATTTTCAATCCTTATCTCCTTTGATATTAAGCCTTGAAGTCTTAAATAAAACTTCTACGGCTGTTTTAATCAAGAGTATTCATAGGAAATTTCTATTTCCTACGATATAATAAACTACGAGGGCTTACACTCATAGGAGATTTAGAAACCCAGATTAATTTTTCAAATTCAATATTTTCAAAACTTAACTAATTTTCTTTGGGAAAATTAAAGTTAAAATAAAAGTTCATTATCATCATTTTCAAATGATCAATAATGATTTATATCTTCTTTCCTTGGAAAGATATATCAATTATTATCGTAACTTTGATTATAAAATTTTATAAAATTAATAATATTTATTCAAATTATCGTAGTTAAATGTTTGATTGAACGATCATTTTGACACTCTGGGGTCATATATAGTTCTTTCCCGAATTTGACTAAGATAATTAGAATAAACTTTCAATCCTGTAAATTGAACCCATTAGGGAACAATATTTTGTCTCTCGGGATAATATATTATTAATAATTATGTGTTCCATTTCAAGATTGAAATTCAATAAATTCAACTCTCCCAAAGAAAATTAATTTTTTCAAACTCCAACTTAAACACTTTTCAGTCAAACATCTTCAGCTTTCAATGCACAGAAAAAATAATTTGAGAATTTGGCATTCTACTGTGTTAGTTCTTTATTCTTAAAACTCCATTTAGTAAAGGGAAGTTTAACTTTGATTCTATTATCTATTCTATATGTTTGTGTGTATCCTTCCATCACTAAGTTCCACATCCTAAAGTCAATAGACTCTAAAACTGTTGACATTTAAGATTTTTAAAAACTAAAATGTATATTATTAAATAGAGGTAGTCAGGTAATGGAGTACCCATCCATAATGTTTATATTTTATACTTGTATCATGCTAGAACATACTTGAGGTGATTAAACCAAATAAACAAGAAGCGCCCAACTCTGATACCAGTTGAAAGTGACTTGGCACAACCAAGAGACGAGTTGAATTGGTTATTTAAAATTTATTGTAAAACAACACAATATGTAGTGTAAGTAATTTGAAATGCACTAGAAAAACTTTAAGACTTAAAGGATATGTATATATAAAGGAAAGATCAAACTTTTTTTTTTTTTTTTTTTTTTTTTTTTTTGTAGAAAGTTATTCTAAAGAATCATTTTTGAAACATTTTTTATATGCAACCACAACAACTCTAAATATAGATCTAATCAATCAAAAATGTAGGAAGTAAAGAGTGTATAAAGTAAAGAAATATAAATTAGAATTTTTATATTGGTTCAGTCAACTTGACCATTGCCTACTCCCCAAGTTCCTCCTTTAGAATTCTACTAGAAAATACTCATTCATCACTCAGCAAAGCGAAAAAGCCCTTCCATATTCCCAAGAGGAGAATGACCTGTACAAGCTCTTCCTTCCCCGGAAAACATAGGCTCCCTCCTTTTGCTTCCCAGTACGGTGGAGATGCATTCACCCTCCATCTGTTCCTCTCAATGTGGAGATGTCGCTCCTAGACTAGTCATAATTTGCCCACACAAAGGCTCTCTCTAGAGCTCCGAACACAAACACTAGATGACAAAGGCGCATGTTGAAACAGTCAGCCGTATGATCTCCATCACACAACCCTCGACTCCCCAAGGACCCTTCTCTCAACTTTACCCTCTCTTCTCAAGTTGTTTATATAAGCTCTCACAAAGAAAGAGAACCAACACATTATCTCCAAGGACCCTCTTAATAAAAATGTCTCTAATGAATCTATTGTCACACACACTCTTAGATTAATAGAATCAAAATGAACTATTTAAAGCAAATCCAAAATTTATTTTTAATAATATTATCATACAATATAAAGGTGATTCTTACTATCTAATTAGTTCAATCTAAAAAAAATAACTGTAATTTGAGTTATGTTGAATTGAATTGTACAATCTCTATGTATAGTAGGATTAATTGAATCAGCTCAAAGATTATTCTTGGAAACAATAGTTCATTCAACAAATGCTTTATTCTTTTGCATTGTTCGATTAAAATCTTATAGTATCAAGTCAAAAAAGATTTGATATACTTTTTCAATGAAATATAAGTACTTCATTAACAAAATTCTCTATATAAACATGTCATTATGGTACTAAAAGAGAAAAGAATACAAGATTATATCTAACAGTTTTAGACAAAACTATCTAAATTTTGATTTGTTAGTACATGTACAGCAAGATGAGTATAAAAATAAGTCATCCTTGAAACTGTCCACAAATAATTTCTTTATTTTTTTAATAGATGCTTTGTGTATAGTTCCCTCAATGAAAACAAAAAGAAAACCAAAATAAGAAAAACAAAATTGCAATAATATTATATTTATTATAGTAGGGAATCAAAAGATGTCAATGTCATGCACTTCAAAAGTCAAGAAATTATTCTGAAAGCAATTACAGAACATATTCCAAGCTATCACATGCAGAAATGAAGAGAAGACTGTTGAAAATAAGATAAATTGGTTAAAGAAACTAAATTCAAGATCACCTTTAAGTGCTTAACAAGCCCAGAGTAGCTAACCTTATCAATATTATAGTAGCTGACTTTGCTTCCAAAAAATAATACCGAGACAAATTACATTATGATGGAGTAAAAAGCTCTTGAATTTTTGTTGATATTATTATAGACTTAAAAGCTCTTCGATTTGGGATAAAAAATGATACAGCTCATGGTATCATAAAAGAAAATTAGGCTTTGTTTGGGACGGCTGTCTTCCTGCTTCTTAAAGCGGCTTTCCAGTACAAAAATTTTAAATTTTATACTAGAAAGCCGTCCCAAATGAAACCTTAATGTCAGCAGAAATCAAAAACTCTAAAATTCATCATCATCAACAACAACAACAACAACCCTTTATCCCACTATGTGGGGTCGGCTAAATGAGTCCATTTTTTCTCCATTATGTCATATTAAGACTAAATCTAATAAGAAAAAAGTCACTTCTAATATTTTATAACCAAGTCTTTTTAGATCTACCTTTACATTTCTTAACATAATTCAAATCTAATAACTCTACTTACCTAACCGGTTCATCGGAAGGCCGCCGTTTTATATGACCAAATCATCTAAGACGATTGTCTTTAATCTTATCTTCCACTGGAGCTACTCCAAACTTCTCACGTATATGCTCATTTCGTATTATGTCTCTAAAATTAAAGCCACTCATCCACCTGAGTACCCTCATCTCTACAACACTTAATAAAAGCTATACAATCCATCATGAAGTAAAATTGCGCCAAAAGACGAAAAGAGTTTAAGCAAAATTGCTAAAAGCTAGTTGCAAATTACTTGGGTAATTAATTTTTGCAATTTTTTTGGGACATTTAAGCCTATTAAGACAAACTAATACACACATCATCTATGCAAGACTCAAACCTAAGACTTTTTAGTTGGCAACAAAAACTCTCAATCAACAGACCAAGTTGAGCTGCATGAATGAGTTGTATACATATACACTAAATTTTAAGGAAAAAACAAACAGAATGGGATAGATTGAAGCTGAAAGCTATCTTATGATTTCAATTATTCCAGTTGTATACATATACACTCACACAAACTCCTACAAAACACGCTGAAAAAAATAGAAAAATAATCAACAGCTCCATATTGTACACAACCCTTTCAGCAAAACTTCAACAATCAATATATATATATAAATATATATATTATATATAACAATATATATATATATATATATATATATATATATATATATATATATATATAAATCTTAAGAGACCTGCACAAACCAAAAATGAAATGAAATATTACATAAACCCACATAAGTTACACTGTTGGAAGCATGAAAAAGCCTAGTGACCCATCGCAACCACAAACCAGCACAAGTCAAGCCATCACTGCATCATCCATATACAATCTGTAGCCCATAAAAAACCATTCGAGGGGGAAAGGTGTTTGTTTATTAGAAAATAAGATTCTTTTCTTCTTCAAGATATTCATCTTTCACCCTTCTACATGGCCATCTCTTTCAGTAGGGGAACCAGGGACAAACGGAACGAAGCCCCGGCCGCCAAACACTGGGCGCATGAAGCTGTCATCGAACTTACGCCAGTAGTAATGCACAGTGTGTGTAGGCTTCAAGAGAAGCATTCGGAGGCTTGTTGGACGGTGAATGGGTTGCTCATCAACTCCCCTACCGTTCTCGAGGAGTGAAGAGTTCTCAAGGAGAGAGGAGAACAAGGATACAGGAGTTGTGGGCTCATCAGAGCAAGTACTGCCTAGTGGCTTATGAGATGAAGGCAGTAAGAGCCTTATTAGTGGTTTTGTCATCAAACCAAAGACCTGAGGCATGATGCCAGTAGACAAAATCAGAAAAAATTTCATTTAGGAATTGATAATTGCCTTGCCACCATCTCTTATTGGTGCCTAAGTTTGACTGAAAACTGAGGTTTCATTTGGGACGATTTTCTTACTGCTTCCTAAAACAACTTTTTAGTATATAAATTAAAATTTTTTATTAGAAAACTGCTTTAAAAAGCAGTAAGAAAGCCGTCCCAAACGAAGCCTGAGTGTACATTTCACTGGACGTCCAAAGACGCACTGTTAACCTAATAATTGTGTTAGGCAAGAACAAATTAATAGCCTCAAAGGAGTAGAAGCATGTGCAGGTTTGGGATTTATGATGACAGACAGATGAGAAATAAATAATAAGCAACCGCAGGTGACAGTATCTGTTTGATACCGAGGAGATTAAACTATAAAGTAACTTACCACTGTACTAAAAAGAACAACTGTGATGGTACTAGTAATCATGATTGCATTGCCGGAGAGTTGAGTGTGGCCAGAACTTGTAAACTGCAAAATATATGTACAGCAAAATTTGTCACTGAATCTATTAGTATAATGTCTAAATGACTACAGGAAAACTAATAAAAAAACGGATTAGAGAGAGCATGATTATTATTTATAGGGAGAGGTGGGAACGTGAATTACTTTTTAAGTTTACTTAATACATGTGAAAATCAATATGAAAATTCATCAAATTCATGTTGTATTGCTTTTTAATTTGTAAAATAATATATAAGGTATTATCTCAGTTCCATATCAGATTTAAAGCTGCATTGTTATGTCTTTGTTGACCCCTATACGCAAAAGCACACAAAACAGGGCGAAATTGACGTTGGACGCGTCACTTCAAGGGTCAAACAACCTCCGATTGCTGAACGGATTGTCGTTGCAATCAGAGTGCCGAATCCGCCTAAGAGGGAACCCCTTGCAGTCAAATCGGGCAAGATCAATCAAAACGGACAACCGACACTTGAAATTGATGCGCGACGTTGCCCAAACGTGTCCGATCGCACAACGGGCTTCGCCGTTGAGTGCCGTCAATAACAAAAAACGACCATAAATTTGTTCAATTAAAATTGCACTAGGAGATTGGCGCGGATCCCAAGGCAATGGCGAAGTCTGTTTTGAGTTGGTCAAACACTAATTTTATAGACTTCTCTAATTAGTGCCCTTTATATTCAAAGCCCAATTCTACTTTTGATCACATTTTCTTAAAAAATGTCAATACAATCATTCCTAATTTTTTTCACACATGTTAATATGCTCATTTGAGTAATGCTAAACTTAGATATCAATAACCTTTTAACTACCCAACACTCCAAATTTATCTTTTAAATCTTCAGGTTATATTCTTATTATATGATACTTCTGAGACATTTCTCTATTTTAATCAATGAAGTCTGAAAGCTAACTTCTCATGTTATATGTATTCTTCTATACGAAGGAACTATGATACTTAAAGATATCATATCTTGGCATCACTTCGCCGCCTTTTAATAATATTAAGAGATAATTGTTAATACCACTAATTAAATATGTATAAGATATATTGAGCCATTGCTTTATTAGTTCTAAATGTTCTAGCTTTCCACATATTCTTAATTGTTTTTATTTCTAACTTATTTTAATGAATGTCTCCCTGACTAGAACTATCATCTACAAAACGCATACAATAAGACAACTCATCATCATCAGCCATATCCCAACTATTTTGGGTCAACATTAAAATTTCTAAATTTTTATTGGTACTTTTTGTGTTTTGTCAAAGGTGTTAAGCCTAATCTTGGTAGATTATCTTGGATAGCTTCTACTTGTAAAACTTTAGATATTAGCCTATTTCTCTTTCTAATCTTCTGATACTAATTTTATCAGCTTATTTATTGAGTGAAATTTTACCATCCTTTGTATGTATCGAAATCTTGTTTTTTTCGGTCACTTTATCTTATCATTTTGAATATCCTTTGTAATATCCGGATATCCAATATAAAAAATGTATAAGAACAAAGTTAATTGATATTCCATATCAAGATTAGCATAAGGATAATTGGAGTAGCAAAAAAAGGCTGAATTCATGTGGAGAAAATAGATTCCCTAGGCAAGTTTTAATGAATTAATGGGTTTCTCCATATTTGGAAGATATCTAATAAAGTCACTTATCATTAACTACTCATTATTAATTGGATTATGCATGCATGTAAATGTATATTTGACATAGATTTTATATATAGCTTGTTCTGGTCATTTCCAAGTCTGTAATGCATTGAACTTGAAAGGATCTTTGGATCCAAGCATTGCAGCGTGATGTAGGTAACTCTTACATACTATGTGTTGGAAGCAACTTTCCGTCCTTGTTACAACATTCCCTTGCCATTTGCTATAAAACTTATTCAATATTGTTAAATATTTTTTCTTGTGCGCTATAGCTTTTCTTTGCCATGACTGTGAGTAAATATTTTGATGAGTATATAGATTAATAAAAAAATTGGTAACATTCCCATTCAGCATCATCATCTTCAATAGCATTACATGATTCTAGCATTAATTTCTTGATAGAGAAAATTGTGATAAATTTTGCATTCACGTATATATCTTTTATGAATCATATTGATGGATCTTGATTACATGATTCATGATGCTTAATTGTCTTCAAGCAACAGCGCTGAACTCCTTTCATATGTTCGTATAAATTTGTTTTCTAGTCAATTATGATCATTTGTCGTACCGTATTTATTCATGTTTCTGACTGGCCTAGCAAACCTGTCTACAAGGAACCAAAATTCAAATAAAACATAAAAGAGTACTCATCAAAGATGTGATAATCATGATCACAAAATCAGGTATCAAATATTCAAGGGATGTGATGGAAGATGAGAGCATTCATAAATAATGTGATCATCCAATTGAAGTAGCACACGAGATGGAATTACAACAACATAAAGAATAGCTAAAATGTGGTAGGTAATTTTTATTATTTTTTATGAACAATATAATGATTGTAATATGTTGAATCTAATAGTAGCTAGTAATTAGTATGTAAGTTGATGGTCAACATCAAATATTTGTTCTATTAAAGTCAAGATGCAAACTATTTGACTGAATATGACCAAAATATGCATGAGCATGGCTTATAGTTAATTTGTCCATGTAAAACATGTCGAGATCTGATCTCCCCATGGAAGGACGTCCAAAGAATGTTACTTTAAATGCTTGATAACTCCATAACCACCTCAACCTAATGGTCCCCACCACTTGAAACTGCCATATTTAGTTTGCATTTTAATATTGTAATTTTAAATTTAATGTTGTACACAAAGTTTTGAACATCACATTATGTATTAATATGGAAGAAATTGAATAAAAAAAGATGATTTGGTGAAAATAAACTCTTTCAAATAATTGGAAGGTCTTCTCTATACACTGGGTGGTGGAAGAGAGCCACAAGTTTTGGTGACCTCCGTGGCTATGGAAGATAGTGCCTGACCCTGAATTGTGTTCCCTTGTTAATCTATTAAGCGCTCTTTTGTTTCACACCCCCCACTCCCAATGTGCAAAATTAAAGCGATGCATCATAAGTTTCTATTGTTCTCTTCAAACCCCAATTTGTGAAGTGTTTATATTATGCTTGTTTTCTTAATGAATTTGGCTAATATTATATCCACTTCACTCTCATCCTTACTCATTTTTCAAAGCCCAAGCACAATCGCCAAAGCCCCATGCAATGGCTTCCATCCTCTTCTAAGGCATTGAGTAAAACTCTCGTATTTTAACCCAAAAATCCACATACAAGCTTGTACACCCCCATCATCTCCTACCAAACTCCAAATCACATCTTCACCTCTTGTACTAACCCAAAACATCCCCTCAAGCCCCCCCCCCCCCCCCCCCCCCCCCCCCCCCCCCCCTCCTCACACACACACACACAAAATAATTCCTTAAAATCGAGGTGGGCAATTAGATTTCCTAACCTCCAAGTAACTCTACGCACCATCACTCCACACTCTTCCATATTTAACCCTACTTTACCACTACCTAACCACTATATTCATAGTCAATTTTATCCCCTTCTAAGGTGTTTCAATGGCCAGCTACACAACCATGCCATTCCACCCTGCTTCAATGTTAGTATTAAAGACTATTACTTGGTTAAAAATTTGTTTGGTGACCTTTCTTTTGCAAGCGATCTAATGGTGAGGTTATAGATGGATCTCGCGGTTATTTGTTGGGGTCACAACAGTTCAATGTTAGTTTTTTATGATCTTTTTTATTTTATGAACTTTGATGAGAACCTCAAAGGAACAAAGACTTTTACCTTTAGTACCTTACTTAAAATATCAACTCCATTCTAATCCACCCCTTACCTTTTTCAATAAACCCTCTCTACTAGCCTTCTCCAACAGCATCATCTAATATCTAATTCACCACCTCCAAAACATCTAGTCCATCATGAGCAAGGAAAATTGACATGAATAATACTTATGTATTTTGTTATAAAAATTTAACTCTAAATGAGCAAAGTTCTTAAAATGAAGAACGGATGTAGTATAAGGAGCCAAAATTCAAAGATCACATGAAGAAGCATTTGCGAAAGGTGTGATAATCATAAACCAAGCATTAAATATTGAAGGGTTGTGACCAAAGATGCGAGCATTCACCAGAGTTATGATCATCAAATTAATACAGCTCATGTGGAGAATTATAACATTTCAAGATTAATTTTCAAAATGCATTGGATTATTTTTGCTATCAATGTAATGATCGTAAAAAGTTGACTATAATAGTAATTAATAAAATGGCATGTTAGTTGATGACCAACATCAAGTGATCAACCCTATCAAAGTCAACATGCAAACTATTTGCATAAATATGCGCATGGCTTATAGTTGAGTTGCCCATACAAAGCATGTTCAAATCTGATTTTCGCACAAAAAGTATGTCCAAAGAAATCTAATTCAAATGCTTGAATGCTCCATAACAACCACCACAACTTCCTCCACAAATCAAAGCTCCAATTCATGCAAAACTACCTAAGCTACTTGTAGCCACCCACACTTCTCAGTTTGAATTTTAATATTATAATTTAATTTAATGTTGTACGTACTCATTTGAAAATCATTGTATGTATAATTATAGAAGAAATTGAATTAAAAAAATGATTTGGTTAAAAAGTTCCTTCCAATAATTAGAATCTCTCTTCTCTCAACTTGGTGGTGGAAGGAAGCCATCCAAGCATGGTGATCCCCACAATCATGTAAGCATTGGTGGCATATACTATAATTTGTAATTTATTGTTAATTTAATATATGTTAGTTGTTTCTTCCTCACCAATCATTCCCTCATCTCCCTCCCATGCAAGAATGAAATAACAGTGATATGGTATAGGTTTTATTTTTTTCTCTTCAAACCCTAGCATGTGATGTGTTTATATTGTGTTTGTTTCTCAATCTCTCAACCCATATTATTTTTTCAATGTAATGATTGTAAAAAGTTGACTCTAATAGTAATTAATAAAATGGAATGTAATTGATGACCAACATTAAGTGATCAACTTTATCAAAGTCAAGATACAAACTATTTGCATAAATATGTCCATGGCTTATAGTTGATTTGTCCATACAAAGCATGCCCAAATCTGATCTTCCATGCAAAGTATGTCCAAAGAAAGCTAATTCAAATGCTTGAAGGCTCCATAACAATCACCACCACTTCCTCCACAAATCAAAGCTCCATTTCATGCAAGACTACCTCCGCTACTTGTAACCACCCCCACTTTTCAGTTTGAATTTAAATATTATAATTTTAATTTAATGTTGCACTTACTCATTTGAAAGTCACTGTATGTATAATTATAGAAGAAATTGAATTAAAAAGATGAGTTGGTCAAAAAGCTCTTTCCAATAATTAGAATCTCTCATTTATCCACTTGGTGGTGGAAGGAGCCATCCAACTTTGGTGATCCCCACAATCATGGAAGAGTTGGTGGCATATACTATAATTTGTAATTTATTGTTAATTTAATATATGTTAGTTGTTTCTTCCTCACCAATCATTCCCTAGATCTCCCTCCCATATGTGATTAAATTCGTACTGATATGGTCTAGGTTTTATTTTTTTTCTATTCAAACCCTAGTATGTGATGTGTTTATATTGTGTTTGTTTCCCAATCTCTCAACCCATATTATTTTAGTTATCAATGTAATGATTGTAAAAAATTGACTCTAATAGTAATTAATAAAATGGAATGTTAGTTGATGACCAACATCAAGTGATCAACCTTATCAAAGTTAAGATGCAAACTATTTGCTTAAATATGTCCATGGCTTATAGTTGATTTGTCCATACAAAGCATGTCATATCTGATCTTCCATGCAAAGTATGTCCAAAGAAAGCTAATTCAAATGCTTGAAGGCTCCATAACAACCACCACAACTTCCTCTACAAAACAAAGCTCCACCTCCTCCATTTCACGAAAGAAGAAAGACAACTTCTTCTAGGGAGAGGCAGCTACTCAAGCCTTTGTGAGATTGAAGATCACCATGACCACAGTTTTGATCTTGACACTACCCGATTTCAGCCAGATGTTCTTGGTAGAGACAGATGCCTCACGATATGGGTTGGGGCAATGCTCATGCAAAATCACAGACCAATAGCCTACTTTAGCCAAGTGTTGACAGCTAGAGCCAAACTGAAGTCAGTCTATGAGAGGGAGATGATGGTCATTATATCGGCTATTCAGAAGTGGTGGCTGTACTTGCTGGGTCGACATTTCATCGTCAGGACCGACCATAGGAGCATGAACTACTTACTAGAGAAGAGAATGGTGACTGAGGAGCATTAAAGGTGGTTGTCCAAGTTGCTGGGATATGATTTTGAAATCCAGTACTGGCTAAGGCTAGAAAATGAGGTGGCATATGCATTGGCTAGATGAATGGGGGAGCTCCAAGAGATAGCCATTTTGATACTGCTGATGTTGGATTGGGGGGTTATTAGGGAAGAAAATGCACAGGACAAGGAGCTGAGAAAGATCAGAGAGGACCTGCTGAAAGATGATAATAGCCATTCTGGTTATTCAGTAGATGGGGAGAGACATCTATACCAGGGGAGGTTTGGGCTGCCACTAACCTCAATTCATATGCTACACTTGCTGCAAGAGTTTCACGAGAGCGATGCTGGGGGTCACTCGGGTGTACAAAAGACATACAGAAGATTGGCTGCTAAACTATATTCGAAGGGAATGCACAAGGATGTAGAGGCGATGGTGGCTAGGTGCGAGGTTTGCCAAAGGAGCAAGTATATGGCAATGGCTATAGGGAGGCTACTACAGCCTTTAGCACTTCTAGACAGAATGTGGGAAGATGTCTCTATGGATTTCGTAGATGGGCTACCTCGATCGAAGGGAAGTTATTCTAGTGATAATAGACAAAATAAGCAAATATGCTTATGTCATTCCTCTACAACATCCTTACACGAAAATAATAGTGGCATCAACTTCATTAGAGAGGTGGACAGATTACACAAGATACCATAATAAATAGTATTTGATTGAGACAAGGTGTTCCTCAGTCACTTTTGGAGGGAATTAGTCAGGCTGTAGGAGACTGTACTAAAGAGGAGCACCCCTTACCACCCTAAGAAAGATGGCAGACGAAGGTGGTCAATAGGAGCATGGAAACATATTTGCGATACTTTTTTCAGAGACACCTCGGTTGTGGGCAAAGTGGCTGGCGTGGGCAGAGTATTGGTATAACACTTCATATCATTCAGTATCCCAGATGACCCCTTTCTAAGTGTTGCAAGACAGAGATTCGTCTCATTTGGTGCACTTTGGGCAAAGTAACATATTAGTCTTTTCATTGAAAAAGTCAGACTGTTGAGCACAGGAAGGACATTCAAATGGAGGCCGAGTATAGAGTGTATTTGACGGTTCATCAATACAGATAGAAACAATGGCGAGTATAAGAAATGAGAAGCTGGCACCACAACACTTTGGCCCTTTCAAGATAGTGGAGAGGATCAAAGCAGTGACGTATCGACTGAAGCTTCCTCCCATCCTGACCATACACCCGGTATTCCACGTGTCATGGTTGAGGAGAGCTATAGGGGATCACACCTCCACTGCAGAGTTACCAGCAACTCTAACTAAGGATTTGAAGGTGGTTATGGAATCACTGAACTAGGTAGGAGTGCGCGACAGGGGGAGGGAGGAAGTAAGGAAGTGCTGATTAAGTGGAAAGACCTACAAGAGTACAATGCTACTTGGGAGCCATATGATAAAGCATCAATTTATGTCCTTCCACCATAAGGACAAGGCGGTTCTTTGGAAGGGGTATTGTTAGACCAGTCTAGCTAGCCTTAAATTAAGGTCGGCACCTGGTCTATGCCAGGCGAACAAGGAAGCCACAGACCCCTTTGTGGGGCCCATGAATTAAAAGCCATTTTCAAATAGGAGGGGTAGGATTTATGAGGGAAATTAATTTAAGGAGGGTTGTTTAGTAATTATGCATTTATTTTGTATTATCTAAATTGGGGGGAAGAGTTAGGGTTAGGGTTATGTTGATGTTTGGTGAATTCAGGAGTTCTCTAGGTTTTGTTTGGGCTCTAGGAGTCGGCTAGAGATTGGGAGAGCCGGATCTTCCACTCGAATTGAAGATCCATTGTAGCTTGCTTGTTTTCTTCCACTTTTCATATAATATTGAGTTTTCCTATTGATTTGCCAAGGGATTTCTTCAAATTCCTGCTTGATCTTGCTGAAATCTCTAATTTCAGCCCCTAGTTCTTCAATTTCTGCACTTGTTCCCTATCAGAATCATGCCCCAATCCCTTGCTATTTATGTTTTAAATAATGTGTCATCACAGAGTCTAATTTGTGAACTCACCTTGACTCTTTTCAGCCAAAGTACCTACAATCTATCTTTCTTTATCACTAGTCAATGAGGGATCCAGGATTTTTTTCCCGGTAGAAAAAGCATTAGCATTCATTTGAACATGATCTTTAGAGTGAAAATGACACTATATTAGATTTGCATGGACAATAACTTGGTCTTAAGAGAAAGGGTGAAACATACTGACATTGAGGACAAAAGCTAGTTGTACATATATATTTTAAAACATAAAAAAATGATTAGTTCGAAAGAAAGAATGAAAGCTTCATAAATCTAGAGAGTTTCAAAAAGGTCAAAATGTGTCACCTTATTATAGGCAAGTGCAATGGAGACGGCACCTCTCATAAGTCCAGCCCACCAAATAATAACCTGTTAATAAGAAGGCTTAAATTTCTTTATCAATTCGTAAGGTAACATCAACGCAGAAGGCCAAGGATTCTAGCCACTCACTTGCTTCCTAAAAGAGAGCTTTTCACTATGAGACTTCTTAGTTAAGTTGGAAAGAAAAGACAGTGGGAAAACAAACGCAGCTCTTCCAACCAAAACCAAGCCAAGAATAATCGAGCTAACACCAATTGATTTACCAGGGCTGCAAATGTGAAGGGAAAAAAGGATACTTCAGTCAAAAAGAAAATGTCAAATATGGAACCCTTTTAATAAATGATTCATAAATTAGTTAGCGTGATACTATATTAAGGATGAATGGTATATTATGCATACCACATTATACTTTGGCAGTTTAAGAAACCATATCATCCTGTTAATGGTGAAACTATGATATTTCTGATAATTAGTACCCCTGTAACATATGAGGCCTCAATAACAAAGCTTTTACTTTCACAAGCAAGCTAAATTCAGAACAAATTCATTTGGCCTTTACCATAACGAAAGCAATCATTCTACGGAGTGCACAACTACATGCAAAATAAATTCCCAAGCACTGTGGCAGGACAACTTTCAGTAATCCTATACTTCGACACAATTCAATTACTACCCTTCATTTTGAGTAGTAATAGAAATCACATAATAAACAAATTTCCAAGTAGTTTATCAGCATATACCAAAGTATCAGTAATTCAAGGAACAAAAATTGTAAATCACATTGATAAATCCTATTGAATTTTATTGAAGTTAATCTTTTCAGTTCATAACCATTGCGAATTCATGGTAAAAAAGAAATAGATCATACCTGGAACTGACAAATTTCCACTTCTCAATGTCCAGTACATCCATTCCAACATAAAGAAAGAGGAAAGTCTCAGCAATAAACGACAATGTTGCAAAAGCATGCCTGCAATAAATAATCACAAACAATTCATACAATCAAATCACTAAAAGATGCATCAAAATTGGTTCTAAGACAAAATATTGCAATTCTGAAGTTCAACTTACTTGGTAGTTATTCTAGAACTCTCAGTTACATTGTGCCACGTATAATGTGACATCACTATTCCACAGAAGAATACTGTCAGAATGCCACTAAGATTTAATAACTGCAACATCAACAAAAGATTTAATTAGAAAGTTTTATATGGGCCAAGACAAAAAAAGTGTTTTCCTCTACTAAATGCTCATTTAAAGAAGAAGAAAAAATTGCAGAAATTTCTTGAATCTTTGCAATAGGTTATGAATCTTACTTCAGCTAACATGTACGAAAGATATGCCAAGAGCATCATAATCGCAACTTCACGATCAGTAGAATGCCTGCAATTAAAAGATAATAAGTTGTAATGAATTTAAAAATATGTTGAAAGAGATAAATTGAACAATGATTTTACAAAATATCACAAATATGCCAGTCAAAACAAGAATGTAGAAGCTCACCTGATTTTTTTCTGGTCAGGGGTGACATCATGGATAAAATCCATAATATCATAGCAAGTGTGTTACAAATTATTGAACTAATCAAGAGTAGCTACACTTGATAAAGCTCTGTTTGTGCTTTTGATGCAAAATATAGTCGCTGTTACTATCAGAGATAAATAAATTGATTTTTCATTGCTCTGCAAGTGGTTGGGCTTTCCCTTAACCACCAAGCTGTGGAGGATATGAATATCCAAAATAATGCTTTTTGATGCATGCTCCCACACAACTCAAATTTGTGATATGTCCTATTTTTGTGAAGCAAAGTTTTTTTTTTCCAGCTGCTTTCTTTTTCAAAATTTGATATAATGTAATTTTGAAATTTGCAGGAAGCATATGAAAATAAGCTATAAACTATACATGCATAACCTTTATGACTTCATGACCGTGAGCAATAGATGCCTTTATTACATACCAAAGAAAATAACAAAAAAACAGTAAAACTTTACAGAACAAGAAAAACTTGTGCAAGCCAGAAAATTATATAACATATTGTACTGCTATCGATAGTATCTGCATACAATAAGAAAAATACTAGAGAAGGTATAGTTAGTGCTGCACAAACCTGCCAAAGTATAACGTCTTGATGACGTAAGCACTTAGCAATCCAGTCTACATATGAGAAAATATAATTGGAATTTGTAAAAAGGAAATGAAGGAGATACATTTGACGAACTGAAGCAAATAGAAAAAAAAGAACATACAACTGCGCCAAGGACAGTGCTACTCAAAAACAAATAGAAGAAGTTGCCAATGAACTTCAATATGATTAAAGCATCAATGTGCACTAAATCAAAATTCTGTAGTGCATTGAAGAGCACAACTGATGTGGCATCATTTACAACACCTTCGCCAAAGACCAAGCTATAAAGAAGAGGCGTCTCATCTTGATTAAGAATCTGCAGAAGCAATAAGTTGCTTACATAGAGTTTTTTCCTCATAAAGCTAAACAATTAAGACAGCTTCATAAATCTCAAGAACCTGCAAAGTGCAAACGGAATCCGTCGCAGAAAATATAGCCCCAACAGCTGCAATCATAAGCATAGATGTCAGTGATAATTAGCGGATGGCAAGTAATATCAAGCATTAACAGATAACAAATTTGTATCAACATAAATATAAAATTAAATCTTACCAAGATAGTCTCCAATGTCAAGGCCTATGTTCATCCTCCCAAAGAACTCAATAGCACCTGAATTTAGCAATAGAATCATAACAGGAAAAAAAAAATAGAGAATCATAAAATGAGAGTAAATAGTACTATTCTATGCAAGGCAAGTCAACAAACTTCCTTCTTAATAATTACATTTTTCCTGTTCTCATCCAAATATATATGATTATCATACAAAACTGTATAACTATCAAGCTGATGACACAAGGCCCGAGATGTCTATTTCAGACCGTTGAAAAAAGGAAGGGCGAAACTATCTGCCTAGTGTAAACTGATCACCGAACTGGCAAAGGATGCATCTTTAGACGCATATTTTGCATCACCTAAATGGTTACTGGTCGTGCACTTTAATTTTATTAAAGCAACGTGGACAGTGAAACTAGTTGCACTGGGTTTGAGAGAAGCAATAAGCCCCTAACTGTACCAGTTTAAGAGAATCATAACTATAGCTACTATAATGTAAATGCAAGTCAAATACAGTTAACATTATTTTTTGTACACAAGTTAAATAGTAATCTATACTATTATCAAAAAGGTTTGAAGCTTTATCGAGTTGTCTAAGACATTCATTCTTAACTTTTTTCATCCAAATCAATGATGATTTTTCAAATTAATTAATTATACAATTCTAATAAATAGTACATATCAACCAAATTTTCCATCTTGTTAGCAACTTTTGCACAAAGATACTTACTAATTTCTATAATTATTACTAAGTAAAAAATGGCTTTATATATTGCATAATAAGCTTTCTTTTTTTCACCAATATTAAAATTAACACAATAACATGTTAGAAAAGAAAACAAATGTTTCAAACTATAGCACGAATGGATTATAAAACTTTTAGGAACATTCATATTATCCCATTTGATAATTATTTTATATATGCTTTAAATGCAAATAAGGCAATGAAAATCCGCATATTTTTATATTCTTAACACTATTGAATTTTTTTGAACTTTAAGATGTGCAAGCTTGTTTCTCTTTTGTTGACAAATTTTAAAGAGAGAGAGAGAGAGAGAGAGAGATGTGAGGAAAAAAAAGAAGAAATCGTAGAGATACATCTCTTTGATTCAACCTCACCTCGTCAAAAGATACAATGCTTTGTCACTGTAACTCTCTTTTGGCAAATCAGTTGATAAATACACAATGAAACAGAACAAAAAGAAGAAGAAGATGACTTACTTTCGGTTCCGCATCTCTCCCATCGATTTGCCTTTGTCGAATCTCCTATGCTTACCTCTTCAATTCCTGCGAGCAGCCTCTCTGCTGCTTGCCTTACCCACATCGATCGAATCTTTCACTCAATTGAACGCCTTACTTCACACTCCCTCAATCTACTCCTTCGATCCTGGACCGAAGTCCCAATCTACCTCCAACCCTGTGAAACCTCAAATAGGGGCTTGCCTGCATCTACTGATCCCGGGACCTCCTTTATCTGATCCATTGTAAGCACGCGACCAAGCCCAGCCGCGGTTCGGCCCTACCCGCACGTGATTGTGTATGTCTGTTCCAACTCAGGCTTCCACCTCTTCCAGCTTCGTCGTTCGCAAGCACTCGATCCAATCGTCTTCTCTGGCTTCAATAATGTGGATAGCCCGTGTCCTGTCCGTTTGCACAAGGCCGACACACTCACACGACTCTGCTCACGCAAGCCGTCCGTCACTTCCAACTCTCCGTCTATTGCTTGTGTGTAATTGCTTCAAGTATCTTCTCCTCTTTAATTAAATCAAAACAACAAGTTGATGGGTTTTGGTTTTTACTTTAAAGAATTATTCTAATTGATCTTTGAAGAATTAAATATAAAAAATTAACAATTGTAAGCAATAGGTATGCGTCGATTTTGAAGACCTGTGCCATCGATCTCTGATATGGGCAGGAGAATTTTAAATTCGAAGACTTGCATCATCGATCTCTACTAAGAGCAGGAGAATTTTAAATTGGAAGACACTCGCCATTAATCTTTAATATGGGCGGATGGTTATAAAATTTGAAAACTCTACGTCGTCGATCTCTAATCCGGGTAGAATGGTTTAAAATTCAAAGACCCTGTGCTGTCAATCTCTGATCCAGGCAGGAAGAAATAATGGAAAATGCCGTCCCGACCTCCCAGCGAGGGGACGGGATGCCAGAAGACTGCCAAAATTGCCTCATAAAATTACACAATTAGAGAGCAATTAAATTTGAATTTTAATCGATTAACCAACTGATTAAATTTAATTAAAATTGAGTAATAAAAATAAAATTAACTAATGAAAATTAATCAACTAATGAAAATTAATTGAATAATTAAAATGAGTTAATTAAAATAAAATTTCTTAATTAAATTTAATCAATGAATTGAAATTTCTAATTGAAATAAATCAATTGATTGCTATTAATTAATTGAAATTAATTAATGGAAATCCATTAGTTAATTAGAATTAATTAATTAAAACCAAATTAATTGATTGAAATTAATTAATTAAAATTAATTAATCAAAATTAATTGATTAGTTGAAATTAGATAATTTAAATTAATTGTTTAATTGAAATTAATTAATTAAAATTAATTAAAATTTGTTGGTTCATTAATTTAAAAATCTGAGAGCATTTAAAATCTGAGAGCAATTAAAATTTGTGAGCAATTTAAAATTCTAGGAGCGATAAATTTAAATTAATTATTTTCTTAATTAAATTTTAATTAATTAAATTAATCAATCAATTTTTAAATATACAGAGAGACACTCTAGTGAAAGGTTTCATTTGAAAGCATAAAAAAAATAATAATAATAATAAAAAGAAATAAAACTTTTTCCACTAATCAACCTTAAAGTAAAAGCTCATATTTTCTTTTCTAACAAAATTCATATTGACTCTAATTCCTGCAAATTTTATTGACAAGTTGCCAAACATGACGCCTGTGAAATCATTCGTGACTATGAAATTGGGCGAGGGAAAAAAAAAACAACGTTAAGGGCGAAATCAAAAAGTCTTTATGGTAGACTTCTCAAAACCAACAGACACTAAAGGAAGAATCTGTATCATGGTTTAAAATTGCGCAATATGAGGCCCGCCTTTGCGCAATTCCAGTAAAAAACGCCTCAATGCTTATGTCTCGAGTCTTTTTTATGAGGCTTGCGCCTCAACTTGGTTGAGGCCCGCCTTGATACCCGCCTTGAGACCCACCTCGCCTCACTGGCATGAGGCTTACGCCTCACGCTATATATATTAAAACTTACATAAATCTTGAAGTAAATGCCCAACATTGGACTCTATAGGAGAGGAGGAAGGGGAGAGAGCCGTTCATCATAATGATGATTCAAATGAAGAACCCCTTAGTGATGACAGTGCTGATGACTTATGAGTTCTTATGTGATATGTCATTGCTATTTATTTTTGGAAATTAGAATTATATGTTAATGAAAAGATTATTGGGATTTGGGAAAGATAGAATTTTGAGTTGAACTACATTTCATGTTGTCTTATTATTGGATATTTTGATTTCACTACATATCTTATGTTTTTTTATGTTTTATATTATTCATCCATTAGTATATAAAAAAATTATCATTTTATGTTTACGCAATCTTTTGATTTTGAGGCTTACGTCTCAAAACGCCTTGAGGCTTACGCCTCGCCTCACGAATGAAAAACGCCTCAATACCTGAATACACAATTTTAAACATTGATCTGCATCATCCAAAATATACGAGATATTGAAAGCCATCAAAGATAGAAACTTACAAAGAAAACTAAGATCTGTCAATGAGGTTATTTCTTCAAATGCAGCTCATTCTTGGATTGAGAAGGTTTCGGTGTAGCCTTATAGGTATGGGTGATAATTTTTTTAATGAAGAATGTGAAAATACAATTGATTTTAGTGACCTTAACACTTTAAATAAAAAGAAATCTATTTTTATCGGCATATTAGTAAAACTGAAGTTAAAGAGACTTCAAAGAAAATAAAGTATAAAAAAGTTATTGGACCTGATGATATTTCAATAGAGGTGTGCAAATGCTTAGGAGATGAAGGAATTTCTTAGCTTACTAAATTTTTTAATATTGTTTTAAAGACTAAAAAGATGTCATAAGAGTGGAGAATGAATGTGTTAATTCCTATTTTTAAGAATAAAGGTGATGCACAAGATTGTGCGAATTATAGAGGAATTAAGTTAATGTGTCATACTTTAAAACTATGGGAGCAAGTTATGGAGCGAAGATTGCGGCGTGATACTAATGTTTCTCAAAATCAATTTAGATTCATGTCGGGTAGGTCTACTATGGAATCCATACATTTATTGAGAGGTTTGATGGAGAAATATAGAGAGAATAAGGAGGATCTACATATGATATTTATTGATTTAAAAAAGCATATGATAAAGTTCCAAGAGAAGTGTCATGGAGAGTTCTTGAAAAGAAAGGAGTTAATAATGCTTATATTCAAATCATTAAAGATATGTATGCATGAGCTATTACTTGTGTTTAAACACAAGGTGGTTTGACCTAGTATTTTCCTATTTCAGTCGGATTACATCAAGGATCGACGTTAAGCCCATATTTTTTTGCTTTAGTCATGAATGTTCTCACTAGACACTTGCAAGAGGATATACCTTGGTGTAGGTTTTTTGCTGATGATATTCTTCTTGTTGTAAGACTAGAGAGGGAGTTAAATGTTAACTTGAATTATGGAGGTCAACCTTAGAGTTTAAAGGTTTTCGCTTGAGTAGATCTAAAAATGAATATATGGAGTCTAATTTTAGTAGTAATGGATCTAGTGAAGGGATTGTGACTTTAGGTGATCAAGTTATTAATAAGAGTACATGTCTTAGATATCTTGAATCTATTCTTCAGAGTGATGGTGAAATAGATGGGGATATTATCAGTAGAATTCAAGTTGGATGATTGAAGTGGAGGAATGCATCGGGCTTGTTGTGTGATAGAAAAATCCCACTCAAACTTAAGAAAAAATTTTATAAGATGGTGGTGAGACCTGCAATGTTTTATGGTGTCGAATGTTGGCCATTAAAAGAGAAGCATAATACTAAGTTAAGTGTTGCAGAGATGAGTATGCTCAGGTGTATGAGTGGCTTTACCCTTAGAGATATGATACAAAATGAGCATATATGTGGAAAGGTTGGAGTAGCTCCAGTGGAAGATAGTATTAGAGAGAGTCGCCTTAGATGATTTGGTCACATAAAATGGCGGCCTCCCGATGACCCGGTTAGGAAAGTAGAGGTATTAGATTTGGCTTTTGTTAAGAAAGATAGAGATAGACCTAAAAAGACTTGGTTAGAAAATATTAGAAATGATATTTCATTATTAGATTTAAATGAGAATTTGTTTTTTAACAGGACATAATGGAGAAAAAAGGATTCATGTAGCCGACCCCACGTAGTGGAACAAAGGATTATGTTGTTGTTGTTGTTGTTGTTGCAGCATTTCTCTCTTTTTGTTTTTTAAATTTGTCAACATCTTTCGAAATCTTTGTTAACATATAAGTAACTATTATATAAATTATATAAAATTGCCATTCATATTTGTTCAATTCCTTTCTCTAATTAGTATCAAAATTTCATGGTACATCCATGAATTTTGAAATTTTTATCCAGACAAAGTATTTTGTTTACTAGAAAATTACTGAATTTAGGAAAAAAATACTCATTTTTAAACCTAGATTACATAACATTCTTATGCAATTGACTATTCAAATAACTTTCTCGTGTTCTATAACAACTCAAGAGGATGTTGAATGAAAAACATAAATAAATAAATAAAGCAAGAATACTTTGATGAATTATTAATTAAAAAAGTACAATAAAATAACCAAAAGACTGGAAAACCTAATACATTTTACTATAAGTATATCATAAATTTAACTGCGGGTTCATTTGATGTCCGCGTAATTTCATAGGTGAATCAAGAGAGATTCTTTCAAAACGACAACAACAAGATGCAGAACTGAAACTTTCACTCAGCTGGAACCATCTAAACTAAGCTGAAAACTGACTAACAAAGATCAGATAGACTTATAATTCCACCTTAATTTTAAAAATATCTGGTTAATTTTTAAAAAACCTGAAGAAGAACAAAGTGTTAGAACTTACCAACCGATATTACGAAAAAGGAGATTAATGTCCCAATTGCACCAAACAAAATGATTGTCATGAAGTTGTGGAAAAACTGTTTCTTTTTTACTTGAAACCTGGCACAAAGAGAACAATCATCAATCATTCAATGTCTCACTTGAAGTTACGTAAGTATTTCATATCTCGAGAAACAGGCACACTGGGTTAGTAGATGACAAATTTTTAAGGCCACTGAAAAAGTCTGAAGAAAACTGTCGGAAAAGGAAAAAGTCACCAAACATTCAATGTCTCGCTTTAAGTTATTTAACCATTTCCTCAAAAATAAGGCACATTGGGTTGGAGGACGCTAAAAGTTTATAGTCACAGAAAGAGTTTAATGAAACACGGCATGCAGTTAAAAGTTAAACAAGCAAGCATGAATCAAGAACAATTTAATGATGATCCCAGTGACTGCAAGTAAAATTCAGCATGTTTGTTTAACTTTTCCATAAAAAACAAAAAACTACAAAACGGTAAAGCACGACTTTGAACAATTTAAAGAGGACAGTCATCCAAGTTTTTGTTTGAACAATATAGTTGTTGGGATCGTAAAAATCTCAATCCATCAAGCAGAAATTTCAAAGCAATGTATAGATTGCAAGGCAATTTGGAAAATTGAATCAGTGCCAAATTATACAAAAAAAAAATTCAAATCAGAGACCAAACACATTCAAAACGAAGCAAAAGCAATAGAAGAAGGCCTTTTGCATTGTGAAAAAACCATTGACACCAAAAATGCTGAAGTCTGAACTTAAAAAGGCCTAAGCTGGTACAATTTGGTCAGATATCTTGTACGCGTAACTTGCACATGAGATCAAGGTGAAAGGCAGAAAAGGTCACCGTTGGCTTATGGGGAGTTCGGGGTGCGCCAGACCAGCCATTGGCATATCTGGACCGCAAATATTATGTCGAGGTTGTCTGATCACACCAACCCACGCTCATTATTATACAAAATAATTGTATAGATTTTAACTTCTTCAAGCCATTGTAACTTCCATAAATCCTTTTTTATAGAACCATTAATGACCAGTGACTGCTCTCTAAAGAGATGAACAATGTGATATAAAACTGGCATGGTACCATTATAGTCCAATGACCCAAATTTGAGCAATAAATCTTCTCGAAACGATCATGTTAATCCAACTGTTGGAATTTGTTAGACCGGTCCTGGTTTCATCCAGGAAGGGGCGGCGACAAAGAGAGAGGGAGAGGAGTGGGGTCCACTAAGAGTTCAAATTCAAAATCCTTGGAGGAAAACGAGGGGTTAGCAAGGGCTGATTAATAATTATTGCTTGATTAATTAATTGTTTGATTTAAGTAGGATGAGAGAATTAGGGTTAGGGTTATGCTTTGATTTGGGTTCTTTTGTTGTCTTTTTCTTTGGCGTCATGGACTCTAGACTTATCATCTAGAGATTGAGAGGGAACGATCTTCCTCTCGAATTGAGGATCAATTGTATCTTGCTTAGTGTTTGCTTTTGCTTTGAATCCACTATTACAATCTTTCGTTTGGGATTGATTTAATCGAGATTATTGCATTATTACCGCTGTTTTTATCAATTATTGCTAAGTTTGCTTGCGAACTCAAGTATTTCCTATCAAACCGGTATCAAAGCGTTGTAATGGGACTATCAGCGGCTGAAATTTTGAAATTTCAGCAGTGAGATTTCATCTGAAAGAAGATCTTATCGTGATTCTTGGGAAGAAATATGGCCGGGAAGGTTGAAGTTTTGGGAGGAGAAATTGGGCAACTTAAATCAGATTTGGAGGAAAAATTTTCTGATTTTCAAAATCAGATTTCATCCAATAATGAAAGGATGGAAGGGAAGTTCACCATGATGGAAGAGATGTTGAAGAAATTGCTATAAGTGAAGACCAACCCGGTGAGATCGGAAGCAAGGAAAACCATCAGCGGCTATGGAAGAAGTGGAAATACTTACATGTTTAGGGGAAGGGAAAATCCGGAAGTGGAGATCTTGGAGGGTGAGGACAAAATGCCTCCTCTAGAACCACTTTCTAGGGAGGAGATGAGCACTGATTTTGAAAGAAAGGCAGCTGATTTTATAGGGAGAAGGGGGGATTTCTACTGCAGAGGTGTTGAATTTGAAAGAAGAAGAGGGAAATTTGATGAAGGGGTTGGGTATGATTGCCGGAGAAAAGATTGTAACCACTGGGGAGCGCCTCCTCATCGTGGAATTGAAAGTTATGGAGAATTCAGGGGCAACAGGGGTGACCCGAATGTGAGGAAGCTGAAGATTCCCATCTTTGATGGCGATGATGATCATGGTTGGATCTACAAGGTGGAATGATATTTCGCCTTCAACAGATTGAGAAAGGAAGAGAAGCTGACGGCGATAAGACTGTGTTTGGAGGGGAAGGAACTGGCGAGGTACCAATGGCGTGACATGAGGCAACCCATCAGGAGTTGGAGAGAGTTCAAAGAGCGCTTACTAGAAAATTTCTGAATCGGTAAGGGAGGAGACTTTTATGAGTAATTTTTTGCCTTGCCATAGGAGGGGACCGTGGCAGATTACCGTGAAAGGTTCGAGTACTTGGCCAGCAGATTAGACCGGCTCTCTGAGAAAGTGCTAGAGGGGAACTTTATGAAAGGGCTTAAACTGGATATATTGGCAGCGGTTAGGGCGATGAGATCAAGAGACCTGGGGGAGGCCATAGAGCTAGCATAGTTGGTGGAGGAATAGAAGCAGCTAGAAAGAGGGGCAAGGAGGAGCAACTAAGGGGGATTATACAGGATGACCACCACCTTCTTAACTCCCAGGGAACTAGCTCCAAGGAGTCTGAAGGAAGTGCCCAAGGAGAGAGCTGGAGGAGGAAATTGGAAAAATTTCAAAAGACTGACTGAGAAAGAGATACATGAGAAGAGGGAAAATGGTTGTGTTTTAGATGTGATGAGAAGTACATGACGGGACATAGGTGTAAGGACCAAACTCTTTAGGTTCTCACCGTCTGTGATGATGAGGAAACTAAAGAGGGAGGAGAGAGTGGGTTAGAGATGGAGGAAGAGGAGAAGTTGCATCTGGATCATGGTTTAAAATTGCGCAATATGAGACTCGCCTTGAGGTCCACCTTTGCGCAATTCCAGTAAAAAATGCCTCGAGTTTTTTTTATGAGGCTTGTGCCTCAACTTGGTTGAGGCCCGCCTCGCCTCACTGGCATGAGGCTTACGCCTCACGCTATATATATTAAAATTTACATAAATCTTGAAGTAAATGCCCGACATTGGACTCTATATGAGAGGAGGAAGGGGAGAGAGTTGTTCTTCATAATGATGATTCAAATGAAGAACCCCTTAGTGATGACAGTGCTGATGACTTTTAAGTTCTTATGTGGTATGTCATTGCTATTTATTTTTGGAAATTTGAATTATATGTTAATGAATAGAATACTGGGATTCGGGAAAGATAGAATTTTGAGTTGGAACTATATTTCATGTTGTCTTATTATTGAGATATTTTGATTTCACTTCATATCTTATATTTTTTTATGTTTTATATTATTCACTCATTAGTATATAAAAAATTTATCATTTTATGTTTACGCAATCCATGGTTTAAAATTGCGCAATAAGAGGCGCGCCTCTGCGCAATTCTTGCAAAAAACGCCTCATGGCGTGCGCAATTCTGGGCTGTGGTGAGGCGTACGCCTCACGTAGGTTGAGGCGCGCCTCTATTGCGCAATTGCGCAATTTTGAGATAGGCGTACGCCTCAACCAAGGGCCCACCTACTTAAAATTTCTCCATTAAATCCCCCACACCCGATCGGCTAAGGCTTCATCCCGACATATTCCGCTGATTTGCTCCAGGTCGCGAATTCCAGAGCCCCCCGTCCGCTCGGCCAACCGTCCCGCCGCCTCTCCCGCCGGCGCCGCCTCTCTCCGGCGAAGTTGAAGTGTCCGGCCGCCTTGTAGGAGAAGTCCACAAAGGATTTTAGGTTTTTTTTTTTACTTTTTGGTTAGATTTTTGAAATGAAAGAAATTTTAGGGTTTTAGATTTTTGGAATTTTTTTTTGTGTAATTTTCGATTCTTTCATTAGGGATCATGGTAAGAGGCAAGGAAAAGGGGTCTTCGTCATTGCGGAGGGACCCTTCTTGGAAGTATAGTGTACAAGTTGACATTGGCGGCGACGAGAAGAGCTATGTCTATTTAAAGTGCAACTTTTGTGAGAAAGTTGTGAAGGGCGGAGTAACCCGCATGAAGGAGCACTTATCATGCTCTCACAAGAACGTAGCACCTTGTGCAAAAGTGCCGGACAATGTGAAGGAAGAAATAAGTGCTTACATGAAGAAAAGTACCACTGTCAAACACTTACAACAGCAGCAATTTGATGAAAGGGTCGACCAAGGTGCTTATTTCGGGAGCGAGAGTGGAAAGGGCTCTTCCTCCACTATACATAATAGAGGTGCACGGGGTCCTATGGATCAGTACATGACTACTGCAGGAGCAGATAGAGGAGAAGCAGAGATGATGCCTGCAGCTGGTACTAGAGAGGGTCGGCGACAGGTTTGCATGGACATTGGGAGGTTCTTTTTTGAAAATGCAATACCATTTAATATTGCTACATCGCCTGCCTACTTCAGTATGATGCGGTCTGTAGGATTGTATGGAAGAGGGTTGAAAGCACCTTCTATGTATGAGTTGCGCACTTGGATTTTAAAAGAGGAGTTGCAGAACACCGAGCGAACCATTGATGAGATTAAAAGGACATGGATTGAGACAGGTGTGACTATAATGTCAGATGGATGATCTGACATGAAGAGTAGGAGTTTGATAAACATCCTTGTCAACAATCCCTATGGTACAGTGTTCTTAAGATCTGTTGAAGCTTCTGATGAGGTGAAGAATGCTACATTCATTTTCAATTTACTTGATGGAGTTATTGAGGAGATTGGAGAGCAGTTGGTTGTCCAGGTAGTGACTGATAATGTCAGTGCATACAAAGCAGCTGGTCAGATGTTGATGGAGAAGAGGACACACCTCTATTGGACACCTTGCGCAGCACATTGTATTGATCTCATATTGGAGGATCTTGGTGACTTACCTCAGCACAAGAGTGCTCTTGTTAGGGCGAAGAAGATTACAAAATTCATCTACAATCACTCTTGGGTCTTAAGTTTAATGAGAAAATTTTCAAAGAAAGAAATCATTCGACCTGCAACCACTAGGTATGTTAATATTTTTTACATTGTAAATCATTCCAACTGTATGTTTATAGTTTTAACATTTGGGCACTGTGAATCTATAGGTTTGCCACCTCCTATTTGACACTGCAGAGCTTGATGGAGGTGAGGCAACCTTTGGAAGCCATGTTTACATCAACTGAATGGCTAAACTCTGCTTGGGGGAAGAAGAGTGAGGGAAAGGAGATAAGAAAGATAATTCTGAATGATAAATTTTGGGCTACTGTGACCTATGTCATTTTGAGCACGAGACCCTTAGTGCAAGTTCTACGCTTAGTGGATGCAGAGAAGAAACCAGCTATGGGTTTTATTTATAATGCTATGGATGAGGCCAAGGAGTTGATTGCACATAACTTGGGAGGAGAGGAGGCAAGTTATAGGGAGATTTGGGATATCGTTGATGCTCGGTGGGAGGTGCAGTTACACCGACATCTACATGCAGCTGCATATTATCTTAACCCTCAATTTCAATATTCAGAGAAAAAATCTTCAAATCCGGAGGTTAAGCTTTGGTATATATATCACTGTATGGAAAGATTAATACCGGAGCAGGCAGATAGGGAGCTTGCAGATTTACAGCTTGTTCTGTTCCGGAATAAAGAGGGTTTTTTTTTTGATTTTGAATGCAGCAAAAACTACCATTTCTAAACGGTCTCCAGGTATAATTAATTTGGTAAATGCAATACACTTTATTCAGTTCTGAATTTTGATTATATTTTCTTATTGAAAACAGTTGAATGGTGGATCCAATTTGTTGATTCCACCCCTGAGCTACAGAGTTTTGCTGTGAGAGTGTTGGGCCTCACTTGTTCTTCTTCTGGGTGTGAGCGAAATTGGAGTACATATAGTCAAGTGCAAACAAAGAGAAGAAATCGACTATCTACACTCAGAATGAACTCCCTCGTATACATAATGCACAACAAGAGGTTAAGAGATAGGAGGTTGAGGAATAAGGGGTTGAAAGATGATGAAGACCCGTTGGTGTGTGATGATCTGTCGTTTGATAATGAGTGGTTCATAGATGATGAGGCAGATTTGTCATTATCAGACTTACAGGTAGAAGATCTAAATGTGGATGTATTGAGGGGCGAAGCAGATCAAACGGGTACATCCACTAGTACTACACCACACACATCTACTAGCTCTGCAAGTAAAGGTATATGTTCTCTGCCAGTCTGCCTGATAATGAGTGGTTCATCCAATTAATATGCTAATAATCTTTTCTTTTAATGAACAGGGAAGAGAAAAGTGAGTCATGTTGAAGATGAAGATAACATGGCATTCATAGATACAATTGGAGAAGAAGATTCACTTGAAGACTGATATTTTGTGATGGGATATGATTTCATTTTATATGTTTTTTGTATTTTGAGAGTTTTGTTAAACTGATATTTTGTGATTTTGTACTTTGGGACATAATTTTATTGCATCTACTTTCTTATTTTCCAATATTGCTATTATTTTCCTGCTAAAATCCTTAATTTTTCATTTACGCAATTCTGTGTTCGTGAGGCTTACGCCTCAGACCGCCTCGAGGCTTACGCCTCGCCTCACGGACGAAAACCGCCTCGAGGCGCAGTTACGCAATTTTAAACCTTGACGCAATCTTTTGATTTTGAGGCTTACGCCTCAAAACGCCTTGAGGCTTACGCCTCGCCTCACGAATGAAAAACGCCTCAATACCCGAATACGCAATTTTAAACATTGAACTGGATGTGGCAAAAGTCTCCCTAAATGCAGTGGTAGGATTTACTCTGAATCACACTATGAAAGTGAAGGGAGAGATAGCTGATAGAGAGGTGGTAGTGTTGATAGATAGTGGGGAAACTCACAATTTCATCTCCACCCAGATTGTTGATCTACTGGGGGTGAAATTAGTGGATACAGGAGGCTATGGGGTAATGATGGGTACGGGAAATGTGGAAATGGATAGAAGAGTTTTTAGGGGAGTGGTGTTGACCATTTAGGGATACAGGTGAGGGACTAGGTCAATTGGGGAACATTGAGGATGGACCTGGTGGTTGGGGGGAAGAAAAAGGTGATTCATGGTGATGCAGGGCTGTCAAAGACTGGGGTATCTCTCAAGTCTTTGATCAAGACCATAAAAGAGGTGGGTGGAGGATATTTGGTGAAGCTGCACAATTTGGAGGGAGCAAGATTGGAGTAGGGAGGGGACATACCCCTCGTCATATAGCTGTTGATTCATCAATTCCAGGAGGTGTTTCAGCCACCTCAGGGATTGCCACCACCGAGAGAGCAGGAGCACGCCATAACCATGAGGGATGGTGTGTTAATCATCAGCGTCAAACCCTACCGATACCCTCAATTTTAGAAGGATGAGATTGAGAAGTTGATTAGAGAGACGCTAGAGGCAAGAATTATCAGACCCAGTGTGAGCCCTTTCTCTAGTCCAGTCTTACGGGTGAAGAAAAAAATATGGGAGTTGGAGGTTTTGTGTGGATTATAGGGCAATCAATAAGGAAACTGTGCTAGACAAGTTTTCTATACCAGTGATTGATGAGTTGTTGAATGAGTTGAGTGGAGCAGTGATTTACTCGAAGATTGATCTGAAGTCAGGATATCATCAGATCAGGATGAAGGTGGAAGATGTGCCAAAGACAACTTTCAGAACTCATGAGGGGCACTACGAGTTCCTGATGATGCATTTTGGCCTCACCAACGCTCCATCCACTTTTTAGGCACTCATGAATAAGGTTTTCAAACTTTACCTCCGAAGGTTTATCTTAGCATTCTTTGATGATATCATAATTTATGGTCGGACAAATGAGGAGCATTGGGAGCATCTGAGGAGGGTGTTGAAGTTATTGCAGGAGCATCAGCCAAGAGCTAACCTGAAGAAGTGTTGTTTTGCCTAGGTTAGTGTGGAGTATTTGGGTCATATTGAATCCAAAAAAGAGGTGGCAGCCGATCAATCAAAGATAGAGGCTATGTTGAGGTGGCCCTTACCTAAGAAGATTGGAACGGTAGCATATGTAAAACTCAAAAATGTCGATTATAAGCATTGCATGCATTTTGATGCACTGCGGCAAAATTAGGTGAATTTTTGGAGTTATTGGAAATCGACGCAATTAATTTTATAAAATTTTACGTAAAATTTTCAGCGATTTAGTATAAAGAACCTATACTTAATTTCGCACTAATTTAAAGTTTAAAATTAACATAAAAGACTAAATAGCCCCTCCAAGCTCTTAAGAAAAATTTTAGAAGTGAGGGCACATGCGTCATTCGCTTACCCAACACCCTTAAAAACCTAAGGGACCAAGTTCCTGTTGTGTTCGGCCGAAACATAGGAGAGAGCGAACGAGAAAGGGAAAGGGTGACGGGTGCAAGGGAGATGGTGGCGGCGGCGGCAATTTCCAGCAAGGGTCTTGGAAGATAATCATAGGGGAAGGCCTAAGAAGCAATAAGGTAAGTTCCTAAACCTAGAAATCTTTTTATTCTCTTAGTTTTTTTTTAAGTGAAAAGTTGGGATTTTTCTAAAACTTAAATTTTTGGAAAGAAAATATTAGGGAATGTTGCAAAATGATTTATAATTCATGAAATTTTAATTTTCCCCAAATTATTTTGAGATTTCAAAATTAGGGTTTTTCCGATTTTTAATTTTTATGAAAATTTCTTAATGAATATTATTTGTAATGGCCTTAGGGAAGTTTTAAGAGTAGGAATTAAGATTTTTCATAAAATATTATTTTTCCTAATTTCTAATTAAATTAACTTCGAAATAGAAAAGTCTTAGTTATTAATTAAATGATTGGGAAGATTTGACATGCTAATATAAAGATATTAATGAAAATTTGGTTTTCAAATTTAGGGCTTTAGGTTAAATCCGAAAATAGTAATAGTAAAATAGTTAATTAGAGAGAAAGAGAGGGAAAATAATTTATAATTAAGATTTATCCTTATTAAAATAATAATATTTATGTAATGATTTTAATTTTTACATAATATTATATAAGAGTTAAGATGGCTGTAGATTAGAAACTAAAACAAATTATTAAGACATTTGATTTCAAGGTGAGTACTCATAGTTCTTTACTTATAGTGATAATTTTGTTTCTCTCAAATTATATATTTTGGAAAGTCAAAACATGCTTATGAAATCATTATGATTAATGTAGATCATGATTATGTTACTCTTATCCAATGATTGATCATACGATAAAGTGATGTGTTACATTTCATAGTATTATCATATAAAATTCATATGATATAAGAATGAGATGATATGCTTGATATAAAATGATTGTATGTGTATGTTGACTAATGGAACTCGCCCCTTTATGGTACTGGCTGGGGACGCTGTACACATGCACGTAAAAGGAAAAGAAAATGGTAAAGGAAAAAAAGTATCTTCATTGGTATTAAATTAGACAGTGACTCTTGTGACGGTTGTACTATTTATGAAAATTAGGAAGATATGAACACAGATATGACAAATATAAATTGAATATGATATGATATGTATTTATGATTTATGCATAACATTATACATTTAAAGTCTTGATGAAATAAAGTATATGTTAAAAATGAAATAAATTTTGAGATATGGAATGAAAAGTGACATTAAACATATTACTTCCACTGCCTTAAGTTACTGTAGTTTAGAAACATAAGTTACTTGCTAATTTGTGGCTTACTATTGTTGCTCTAACATTCTTTTTTAGGTATAACTTAATAAAATCAAAATGGGAAGAAGTGAAAATGTATACTATAGACGTAATGCAACCAATGAAAGGTATTGATTTTTTTATTTAATTTGTTTTAAATTTGAAGTTTAGTGACTCTTTCAAAATTTATTGAGATAGTTTTAGATTAATGTAAATAGATTTTAAAAAAATTAATCTACAGTCCGACGGTCTGCTCCAGCCTCGTTAATTCGAGCCCCTGGGCCGAGTCATGACAAAAGTGGTATCAAAGCCTAAGGAGGGTACTAGGAATGTGAATCGAAATGAAAGAGCCATATGAATTCTTTATGAACTTAATTGAGAATTTAAATATTCGATTATAAAAGATAATTAATTAATTTATAATTATGTCAGGTATGCGAGTGATCAAGAGGAGGTAACTGATAGAAATGTAGAAGGAGAAGAACTACCACCTGAAGTAACTATCACCACCAATACCCTTACCTAGATGATGATGGCTATGACCCAAATGTTTCAAAAATCAAGATCACAGCCTGAAGTTAGAATGGATAAATATTTGAAGTTGTTTCAAGACATGTGACCACCATTATTCAAGGGTCTGAATAGCATGTCATGTCCTGATAAAAGGATGGTATCACTCGCTACATTTGCGTTGGACAGAGAAGCAGAAAAGGTGGTGGAGAGGACAACGTGAAGATAGGTTAGGAGATATTCCAAATACATCGGTTAATTGGGAAGACTTTGTAGAACTGTTCAGAGAATGATTTGTACATATATCAGCAAGGAGACAAATGCAGGACAAATTTATAAGATTGATTCAAGGAGATAAATCAGTGATGCAATATGAAACAGAATTTACAACTTTATCAAGATATGCACTACAGTTGATTCGAATGACAGAGAAGAAATGTTATAGATTCCTTTCTAGTCTAAAAGATACAATTAGACAACCTTTATTACCTTTAGGAATCGATGATTATTCTGTGTTGGTGAAAAGAGCTAGGATGGTGGAGATTGACTTTCAACACACTCAAAAGAGAAGGGACTAACATAAAAGGAAGAGTGTTGAAGAGGATATCCAAATCAATCTGATTTAAGGATCAAATGAGAAAAACCCCAAGTTTAGTTCTAGTGGAGTTAGTTGTGCAACTATTAGTAAAGTTATTGAAGCTTGTGCTAAGTGTGGCAGATTGCATAAGGGTGAATGTCTGATTGGTTCCAACACTTGTTATTGGTATTATCAGCCTGGACACATATCAAAATATTATCCTGTATTGATTCAGAAGATTTCAAGAGAAATGAAATCAAGTGAAGCACCTTCACAAAGAAACTTTGGCAAACCAAAGATGATAGAACCATCAATTGCACCTTCAACACAAAATCAATCTAGGTAGAACGTTCGACACAAGTTTATACTTTGACTCAACAAGAGCCTAATGAGTCTGCAAATGTTAATAAAGATGAATGAGTAGTCCTTATTATGTTATATCATATGTTTTTGGTTTATCAGGTTATCTTGTTATGTTATCTCAAGTGTTTAGTTTTATTCAGTTATGTATTCAATGTTGAAGTTTACATTGAAGAAAACTTGAAAACGTTATTTGCTTATGTAACTAGATGATGTTTTCTTATATACTTAATAAGTTATATGTATATTTTGATGATGAAATTTTTATTAGGAGGAGAGAATTGTAAAACTCAAAAATGTCGATAGTAAGCATTGCACGCATTTTGATGCAATGTGATGAAATTATGTGAATTTTTAAAGTTTTCGGAATTCGACACAATTAATTTTATAAAATTCTACACGAAATTTCAAACGATTTGATATAAAGAACTTATACTTAATTTCGTACGGATTTAGAGTTTAAAAATCGGCGAAGTTTACTTAAACATAAAAGACTAAATAGCCCCTACAAGCTCTTAAAAAAATTTTAGAAGTGAGGGCGCATGCGTCATTCACTTACCAACACCCTTAAAAGCCAATTTGGTCCCTTCTTGTTGTGTTTGGCCAAAACAAAGGAGAGAGCGAACGAGAGAGGGAAAGGGCGACGGGTGCAAGGGAGACGGTGGCGAAGGTGGCGGTTTTCGGCGGTGGTCTTGGAGGAAAATCGTAGAAGGCCTAAGAAGTAATAGGGTAAGTTCCTAAACCTAGAAATCTTTTTATTTTCTTAGTTTTTTTTTTTTTTTTTTTTGAAATGAAAAGTTAGGGTTTTTCTAAAACTTGAATTTTTGGAAGGAAAATATTAGGGAATGTTGCAAAATGATTTCTAATTCATGAAATTTTAATCTTTCCCAAATTATTTTAAGATTTCAAAATTAGGTTTTTTTCAATTTTTAATTTTTATGAAAATTTCATAATAAATATTATTTCTAATGGCCTTAGAAAAATTTTAAGGATAGGAATTAAGGTTTTTCATAAAATATTATTTTTCCTAATTTCTAATTAAATTAAATCCGAAAATAGAAAAGTCCTATTTATTAATTAAATGATTGGGAAGATTTGGCATGCTAATATAAAGAGATTAATGAAAATTTGGTTTCCAAATTTAAGGCTTTATGATAAATCCAAAAATAATAATATTAAAATAGTTAATTGGAGAGAGAAAGAGTGAGGTAAAATAATTTATAATTAAGATTTTTCATTATTAAATAATGATATTTATGTAATGATCTTAATTTTTACATAATATTATATATGAGTTAAGCTGACGGCAAATTAGAGACTAAAATAAATTATTAAAACATCTGATTTCAAGGTGAGTACTCATGGTTTTTTACTTATAATGATAATTTTGTTTATCTCCAGTTATATGTTTTAGAAAGTCAAAGCATGCTTATGAAATCTTTATGGTTAATTTAGATCACGATTATGTTACTGTTATATTTCATGGCATTATCATATAAATTCATATATTATAAGAATGAGATGATATGCTTGATATAGAATGATTGCATATGCATGTTGACTAATGGAGCTCACCACCTTATGATACTGGCTAAGGACGTTGTACCCGTTCACGTAAAAGTAAAATAAAATGATAAAAAAGTAATACATTCATTGATACTAAATTAGACGGTGGCTCTTGTGACAGTTATACTATTTATGAAAATGAGGAAGATATAAACATAGATATGACAAATGTAAATTAAATATGATATGATATATATTTATGATTTATGCATAAAATTATACATTTAAAATATTGATGAAATAAATGATATGTTTAAAATAAATAAAATTTGAGATATGGAATAAAAAGTGGCATCAAGCATATTACTTCTACTGCCTTGAGTTACTGTAGTTTAGAAACATATGCTACTTGTTAAATTGTGGCTTACTGTTGTTGTTCTAACATTCTTTTTCAGGTGTAAGTTAATAAAATCAAAATGAGAAGTAGAAATCAATATCGTAGACGTAATGTAACCAATGAGAGGTATTGCTTGTTTTATTTAATTTGTTTCAAATTTGAAATTTAGTGGCTCATTCAAAATTTATTGAAATAGATTTAAAAAAAAATTAATCTACCGTCCGACCGTATGTTCCTACCTCATTAATTCGAGCCCCCGAGCCGGGTCGTGCAGCATATCAATTGGAACTACCACCAACGGCAACTATACATCCAATTTTTCATGTATCTCAGTTGAGAAGGGTCATTGGAGATTATACATCCAGTTTGGAGTTATCGGTGACACTTATTAAGGATTTAGAGGTGTTTGGGAACCCTTAAAGTTGATGGGATTTGCCATAAAAAGAAGATGAAACTAAAGAAATGCTGATTAAGTGGAAGAATCTTCCTCACTACGATGCCATGTGGGAGCCATACGAGAGGGTGAAACATCAGTTTCAGGACAACGTGATTCTTTTATGAGAGCGGCATTGTTAGACCGGTCCAACTACAACCGGTCCCTAGTGGACTGGTCCTGGTTTCCTCCAGGAAGGGGCAGCGGCAAAGAGAGAGAGAGGAGTGGGGTCCACTAAGAGTTCAAATTCAAACTCCTTGGAGGGAAAGGAGGGGCAGCAAGGGCTGATTAGTAATTGTGGCTTGATTAATTGATTGTTTGCTTTAAGTAGGATGAGGGAATTAGGGTTAGGACTATATTTTGATTTGGGTTCTTTTGTTCTCTTTTTCTTTGGCGTCTTGAGCTCTAAACTTATCGTCTAGAGATTGGGAGAGAACGATCCTCCTCTCGAATTGAGGATCAATTGTATTTTGTTTGGTGTTTGCTTTTGCTTTGAATCCACTGTTACAATCTATCGTTTGAGATTGATTTCATCAAGATTATTGCATTATTTCTGCTGTTTTTATCAATTATTGCTAGGATTGCTAGCGAACTCAAGTATTTCTTATCAAAATTACAATTTGTTTCCTATTGGACTCATGAATTTGATATAAAAGAGTGTATATTCAAAACTTTGATTAAGATGTTGCAGGTGATGGCGGTTGCTGAGCCAACATCATCCCCATCACCGACTGCTTAACTAGATCTCAACATCTTAAGGCAAGCTAAAGGAAGCGCTGTTTAGCCATATTTTGATTATGGATGGATGAAATCTGTAGCATTCATTGTAAGCATCCTAAGAGAATATTATTGTAAAATTCGAACAAAGACTGTTGCGCCCTTCTCAAAATTTATAAGAAGATTTCACTTCAACTCATTTGGGACACATAAACATTGTGGATTTTGGAGTTTAAGGTATCTTGTATTCTAGAAGAATTTTTTTAGGCCATCTTTAGCACATTGGAATTAATGCCATACATTTTGTAACATCAACATTTTGCACTTGTATCTCCAGAGAAGGTGAATTGTGATAAACCTTAGGAGTATCATCAAGCTTTGTGCATCATCAGCGTCTGAAACACCTCCAACAAATTGATTTAATTTTACCTTGCATTGATTTGCATTTTATGTAGAAGGAAGGCATTTTATAACCTATTTTGTGAGTGCAAGTTGTTTCAACTGTGGACAAGAACTCTTATGATTTTTCCTTTTCGATTTTTTCATGTAAAAAAGTATGCATTCATATTGTTTATAGATTTGACTAATTGTGTGTCATCATAAATAGCTAAGGTAAATTAAGATAATCTGTCTTTATAGATTTGACTAATTATGGGAGCGAGTTATAGAGCATAGGTTGCGGCGTGATACTAATGTTTCTCAAAACCAATTTGGATTCATGCCGGGTAGGTCGACTATGGAAGCCATACATTTATTAAGAGGTTTGATGGAAAAATATAGAGGAAATAAGGAGGATCTACATATGATATTTATTGATTTAGAAAAAGCATATGATAAAGTTCCAAGAGAAGTGCTATGGAGAGTTCTTGATAAGAAAGGAGTCAATAATGCTTATATTCAAATCATTAAAGATATGTATGCATAAGCTATTACTTGTGTTCAAACACAAGGTGGTTTGACCAAGTATTTCCCTATTTCGGTTGGGTTACATCAAGGATCAGCCTTAAGCCCATATCTTTTTGCTTTAGTCATGGATGTTCTCACTATACATTTGCAAGATGATGTACCTTGGTGTATGCTTTTTGCTGATGATATTCTTCTTGTTGATAAGACTAGAGAGGGAGTTGAAGGTAAACTTGAATTATGGAGGTCAACCTTAGAGTCTAAAGGTTTTCGCTTGAGTAGATCTAAAACGGAATATATGGAGTGTAATTTTAGTAGTAATAGTCCTAGTGAGGGGATTGTGACTTTGGGCGATCAAGTCATTAATAAGAGTACACGTTTTAGATATCTTGGATCTATTGTTCAGAGTGATGGTGAAATAGATGGGGATATTATCAGCAGAATTCAAGTTGGATGGTTGAAGTGGCGGAATGCATCGGGCTTGTTATGTGATAGAAATGTACCCCTCAAACTTAAGGGAAAATTCTATAAGATGGTAGTGAGGCCTGCAATGCTTTATGGTGCCGAATGTTGGCCATTATAAAAGAGAAGCATAATACTAAGTTAAGTGTGGCAGAGATGAGGATGCTTAGATGGATGAGTGGCTTTACCCCTTAGAGATAGGATACGAAATGAGCATATACGTGAAAAGGTTGGAGTAGCTCCAGTAGAAGATAAGATTAGAGAGAGTCGCCTTAGATGGTTTGGTCACATAAAAAGGCGGCCTTCCGATGACCCGGTTAGGAGAGTAGAGGTATTAGATTTGACTTGTGTTAAGAAAGGTAGGGGTAGACCTAAAAAGACTTGGTTAGAAAATATTAGGAATGACCTTTCTTTATTAGATTTAAACGAGAATTTGACCTTTAATAGGACACAATGGAGAAAAAGGATTCATGTAGCCGACCCCACGTAGTGGGATAAAGGCTTGATGTTGTTGTTGTTGTTGTTGTTGTCTTTATCGATTCAATTTCTTGCAATTAAGGAAATGACAAGGAAATCACAAGCCTAGACCTTTCCTAGCAGTGCTGAACATCCCAGCCTAAAATCAGGAAGTGGTGATCGCAACTTTCCATCCTTTGGTGTTTGAATGATGTGTGAAGTTTATTTTGTTTTTCAAAAGGCTGTAGTTGAGTTGGCGATAGTTTACTTCTTTTGTTTTGCAACTCATATAGGAGAATAAAAATAGTATTTAACCGTTATCTTCGTCTAGTGATCATTATTCATCATCGAACCACCACAAATAACCACTCATGAGTTGATTATGCCAACCCAAAGGCAGAATTGTTCTATTATATTTTAAAGGCTTGATTTCCACCATTCATTGTTGACACTTACAGAGAATATTCTAACATATCCTAATAAAAATAAATATACCTTCTCAAAATCAATAAATAGGCATTCAATTCCATTCATTTGGGGCATTTTGAATGTTCAAGAATTCTGGAATTCTAAAGGTTGTTGGGATCACTAAGAAACTTGAGTAGGACACTTTTAGCATTCTAGAATTCATATTGTATTTTACTATTTTTATTGCATCAAGGTTGTGTCATAACATCTCGAAGGGGTGTGCTGCAATCAACTTTGGATGCCCTGTCGACCTTCCTACATTGCCATCTCACTTGAGACGCCTACAACAACTTGTGTTCATTTAATTTGTATTGAGACCTCAAATTTTGATGATGTGCAGCCCCTTATAGCATCTTGTGCTATTTGTAGTAGTTATTCTAGATAGGCTAGACCTAGGGTTTTTTTCCATTTCAAGTTGTTCATGTATAAAATCATGTCCCTATTCTCTCTTTAATTGATTGATTGCGCATGCGTCATCGTAAGTAGCCAAGTATATTAAGATCAACTTGCTCATGCGACTCAATTTTTTAGCAAGCAAAAATAATATTTACCAGAAACCTCCAAGCAACAAATATAGACGACTCTTTTTTTTCCCAAGTTAATGCCATGAAAACATAATTTGAACTATGATTAGTCAATCTGGCCTCAAAATCCTGTTGCATATTTGCAGCAATGTTCAAAGGCAACGACAATAATTCGTTTAAATATTCAATTATTTTAACACTAAAATGATAGCTCCAAAAACCCAAAAAAAAAATCTGAAGGAAAAACACATTAAAATTGACACTTCTGAATCCTGAATTAAGCAAGACACAACATTTCAAGTTTAAAGATACAACCAAGTTTATGCCATTAATGGATTAAAAAATTTGAACTGAGATTAATCAACAAGACCTCAAAATCTTATTGTTTATTTGCAGCAGCGTTAAAATACCACAACAAAAAATCATCGGCAAGCTCAATTATTTAGCACTAAAATCCCTCAGTCTCAAAAAATAAAAATAAAAAAAAAAATAAAAAGCTAAAAAAAAAAACATTAAAATCATCACAACATGATGCCTGAATTAAATAAGTAAAAACATTTCAAATTTACAGATACATCTAAGTTTATGTCATGAATGAATAACAAAATGTGAACTTCGATTAGAAAATTAGGCCTCAAAATCTTGTTGCTTATTTGCAACAGCGTTCAGATGCTACATCAAGATCTCATTGTCATGCTCAATTATTTTACCACAACAATCCCTCATTCAAAAGCCAAAAAATTAGGGAAAAAAAATTTATCGCAATATGAAGCCTGAATTAAGCAAGACACAACTTAAAGATACAGCAATGGCCTTTCTCTACACCACCCTGCTAATACCTCCTTTGCTTCTTAAGTGCATTCATTGATTTTTGTAACAAGACTGAATCATTGTGATTACATCATTCAGATTGCATTACCCCGTTCAGAAACATAATCAAAATCCTCAATGAAAAATAACATATTCACAAACCATCTAATGTATCAATTCAACAGTTCATTCAAATATGCAAGTTAAAGGAACAAAATCGCAACTTTCCAGAGTATTTTTTTTTTTTTTTTTTTTATTATTGTTTGTGACGGCTTTTTTAACTTTCCAGAGTATGATATAGCATAAGAACAACAAAATTATGCCAAACTTGCACGCATTCATACAACAAATCAAGAATTCAACAATCAAACAAAGTTTTTGGGAAAAAAGGAAATTTAACTATACATACCCGGCGTTGAATATAATCGGAGGAAGCAAGTATATAAAAAACAGATCCTCGCTGAAGACAAGTATATGAGAGCTCTTCCCTTTGGTCGTCAGCAGAATAACAACTCCCGTACATAACCCCTGTTATTGCGCCCAAAACATAAACCCCCCATTAAAAAGAACCAAAACCAAAGAAAATCACAAAAACAAATCATCGATCCTGCATCGGCTGGCCAGATAGGTCGTTAAAAAATCCGATAGTTTTCAAGTAGGGATGGAGAACTCACGATAGCGAGAGCGGTTATGGACTCATTCATCCACCGACTCTCTTCCAGGAGATGGCCAATGACGATGCAACCGCACAGCAGCGTTACAAACAGATTTATAGACACCACCGACTTATGATCGGAGGTCGTAGCTAGGATCCCGAGCCGCACCAGCTCTGACCCGAAATTGAACCCCATCTCTTCCTCCTCAGACCGCTCTCTTCCTGCCCTCTTCCCCAAATCAAAAACCCAAATAGCAAACAAATTAGGCAATCAAAGAACAGCCACAAAATCAAACAGAACCAACTTTTTCACGTCTCTTCCGAATCCATTCCAGAGAAGACCCTCCTCGGAACGACCTCGCCTCAAAATAGCAAACGAATCGCCTCCTTAGGATCAAAACGTATGCCAAGAAGAGAATAGAAACCGAGCTCTCCGGCCCAGATATTCCGCAAGGTACTTACGGACAGCTTCGGTATGGAATTTCCGGCGATCTCCTACCCGCACTCTCTGTCTCATTTGCTCTCCTTCTGCTCTGTCAGCTCCTCTCGCTTCTTCTACAGAATATAAATGGAACCTCTGGTAACATAAAAAAGTAAGAGCACGGATGCTAAAATGAAATGGAGCACGGATGCTGGAAAATGATGACACGTGGCATCATGCTAATAGTCTCTACCGCTGTTTGGTGTGAAATGAAAACAGTCAAAAATCGATACTGCGGTGTTTTGGCGTTCTTAGCCGCCGGGCCCAACCAAGTGGGCCAGCCCAGGCAAAGCGTGGCGGAGTTTATGGCTGAGACTGTTAAGAGAAAAAATGGACTTGCTTCACCAAGCTGAATTGCACCCAATTTCACCCAACGCCGTGCGTACAAGTTGAAGAAGATTCTGCCACGTGTATCAAACACGTGGCTGATGAGTCCGGGCCAAATGCGACCAAGCCGCCCCGGAGTATGCGACCAATCTTTGAATTAGAGATTTTGAGCGCCCCGGTTTCGTGCCGTAATCGGCTCGTTCTTTCGAACCAAACCGGACCACGGAATGTGCATCGGATCTTCTAGACCGGTGTGCTCTTTTTTTCTGGCAGTTGAACCGCAGTTGAACCATTTTGCTTAGACATTTGTATTGTTACGGGCTTTTTCATTGTATTTAGTATAACAGTATGCATATGACGCTAATATTGTTGGATTCTAATTTATTTGTAAATGATATTAGGATATTACTCATAAAATTAGTTATATGTCATGAGAAAGAAATATGAATGGCATGTTATCGAAAATTATCTTGATCATGCATGAATTTTGAGGCATATTTGAGTTGAAAACTTTGAAAATTAAAATCAAAATATCCGAACTCTGATTTTAGCAAATTTATAGTTGAATTGAACTTCTCGATGAGACAAACTCAATGACAACAAAAATGGTTCAATCCGAGCTCAAATGAGGACAAATCAAAGGTTTGAAACATAATTGAAAACTTTGGGATACTAACTAGATGATCAAATGCTTTTCAAATTTGACATGCTTATAGTCAAATCAAGCAACTCAATAAGACAAATCCAACTGCTTAAGTTATCTTAATGTTGACATCATTAAGGCACTTAAATATTGAACAAATAATTCATCAGCAAGGGAATCAATGTAGGCTGAAAGATGGTGTGTTCCGGATTTTCTCCATATTTGCAAGGCATTCCACTCCAAGAAATCTATAAATAGCCCATCACTCACTAAATGGAAAGGGGACACCCAGAGCTAGAGATTCAAGAGAGTTCTGAGGTTTGAGGAATCCCGAAACTCCACTCAAGCACTACCACCAATAAACCATCATTATTCGATTAATCATACTTTTGCCACCAAGTCCCTTTGCATCAGACCTCCACCCGACTGCTATTGCCAGACCTTATCTCGACTACCATCGTTAAACTTTTGCCTCCCAGTCATCGTCGTCAAACCTTTGTATATCCACCACCCTCGCACCTTCAACCTCTATCATCGAACCTTTCATGAGCTGACCACCACAGTTAAACCTTTCATCGGCCGACTACCATCGTGGTCAAATCTCCGCCTGATTGTCATTGTCGGTCCTTCAATACCCAATCACCATGGTCAGATCTCTAGTGCCTAACCGCTATGGTCGAACTCCAGTGCTTGATTGTTATGGTCAAATAGATAATGCCTAACAATTGCCATTAAGCTTCATAGCTTGATCTCCACCATCAGATTATTTGGTTTGATGTTTAACCATCATCACCTAAATATAATCATCTACCATCTATCGCCCACTAGCTACAGTCCTCTCACCATCATTGTCTGACTACGATCCTCTTGACCTCTGTCATCCGCTAATTATATATGATCATCTGACCACCATCGCCAGACAATGATCCTTTCGACCTCCTTTGCTAGTTGACTACGGTCCTCAACCTTTATATCCAGCTGACAACATCTCTTTGACTTCTGTTGTCCATCAATTATGGTTCTCCAACCTCTATCGCCAACCTTCTACAGTCCTCTGACCACTATAGCGTGACAATGGTCCTTTGACCTCTGTCTCTTGACTATGGTCCTTTCGACCTTCATCACCCAACTACACTCATTCTAACCTTCATTGCCCACTTATTATAATTCTTCTGACCTTCATTACTCATCAACTACGGTCCTCAGACCTTCATCACATATTAACTAAGGTCTTTAAATCATCATCGGCCGATTACATCTCTTCAACCACTATCAACCGACTATGGACCTTTTAACCTCTAACGCCCATCGACTATAATCTTCTAACAAAAATCATTCGACTATAATCCTTCAATATCCATCGTCGATAGATTACTGTCCTCAGACCATCTTTGTATGATTATAATCCTCCAGTCATTATCATTCGACTATAGTCCTTCTAACCATAGTCGCCTGACTATGATCCTTTCAAGATCCATTTCATACTAACAATGATCCCAAAATCATTATCATTCAATTATGGTTTCCATACCACCATCATCCAACTACGATCCCTCCGATCACCATTGGTAGACTATAGTCCTATGATCAACATCGCCCACTTGACTATAGTACTTATACCACCATCATCCGACAATAATCCTTAGCCCACTATCGCTCAATTATGGTCCCATTAACCACTAATGCCGAATTGTGGTCCCCAAACAACCATCATCTGACAACTATTACCTGACTATATCTGACCAGTATCGCCAATGTGACACCTCCATGTTTAGCATTTAGCTTAACTCATTACTAACTGAATTTAAAAGGTAAATATTTGAACTTTCATGTTTTGGACTCTTTCAAATGTGTTCAAAAGTGAGATGTGTGTATTAAAAAGGTCTACATGTATTTTGGAGTTGAGTTATAGGGTTGTTGCATTTTAGTGAAATATGAAATTTTCCTCTAAACTGTCATAATTTCATGTGTTATGGTGCCAATGTGTGGTGCTGATTGATGCATAGGTACTAAAACATGGCTTTCTGGCACTATGTTCTCAGGTTTTAGAACTTAAACTAGCACTACATAGTAGTGCTAGATAGTGACACCACAACACTATGTCATTATATACACTTTAATATGTTTTAAATTCCAATATTCTATTCATTTGAACATTTGAGCAGCTAACATTGGAGTGAGAAGGAGAGGATTTTGAGGGTAAAGAAGGGATTTTCAGCTATTTCGAGTCATTTTTTATTGTCCGCTCAATTTAAAAAGTTAGTTGAATTGAGTTAGGTTGCACTATGTCTTAGTTTTCAAAAATATGAAGGTTTTTTTAATTTTCTAATTAAAATTTTTTATTATTATTACTGAATTATAAGGAAAAATTTGCAATAGAAAGAAGTTCTAGAAAGTGTTAATGTAAAAGAAGCAATATATATGGTGCCTATATGACTTTTTTTTTTTTTTTTGGCTAAAAAGTCATGTTTTGGTGGCTAAAAATTCATATTTTTGTGGCAAAATACCATGTTTTGGTGCTATTGGCATAAAGGTAGTCATAAGGGTGCTAGATTCCCTTAAGATTTTGTCTAGGACTGGAGAAATCTTTTATATTATATTATGTGATATGAATTTTAATTTATTTTACTACTCATCATATTATTTGAAATTTGTATAACTATTATGCTCTTATTACTTTGCTCAACACAGTGATTTATTATACTACATCTAAATATTCTAAAAACTATTTAATAAAATAAATATTTAAAAATTTAAATCAATGGTTGTAGTCAGTTGAGTTTTTGTAGCTCACTATAGTTCTGCATTTTAGGATATGAAAAAGAGGAGCTTGTTGATTAGCAGTTTTAAGAATCAAATTTGAGTTTATATGTATTTCTTTTGTTTCTTTTTATACAGTCATGGCAAGTTTTATTACTCATCTCTTTAGCTTCTATTTAATTATAGCCATGTAATATGAGTATGCATATGTCTTTGATGATTAATGAAAGAGATTTTATGATGAGTTTATTTTAAACCTAGTCGCAGTTTTCACCGTGTCAATCTTGCTCAAATTCGGACTACTTGGCTCAGATTACTTATAATTGAAATGTCCAGCAATCCGATCACTACAGTTCCCATCATGACTTGGATACCTCAAATGCTTGTTGAGATGAAGACATTCAACTCTTTGATGGATTGGTTTTGGCTATTGTAACTCCCAACTCTATGAATGGATGCCCTCATGCAGCTTGCAAAATGGACTAGGCGGATACTCGAGTGTATGATTCAGCTGTTACTTCCATATATATGGATGTGGCCAATGATATTCAAGTGGATAAGAATGTTAATGTTGAAGTTAATTTGTTATTTATGGATTCTTGAAGCTAAAAGCTAATGTCTTTGCATCGCATATTGCTTTCTTAGAATCCTTACGAGCCACTTTATATAATTCCCAATTATCAGAATTTTTAAAATTAAACCAATTTTTATAACAAATCTTCTTATTTTTAATCTTTTCTTGCACAATTGGATTCCACCACCAACTATTTTTACTATTAGGAGCTTTTCCCTTAGATACTCCAAGCACATCTTTTGCAATATTCTTAATATCACTAGCCACTTTTTCCCACATAACATTAGCATCCTCATGCACTGGCAAAATCTTAAGATCTAAAATCTTACTCACAAAAATATTTTGGTTAATATTCTTTAAATGCCCCCATCTAATCCTCGAAAAACGTTTTACTTTATTTTTTATTTTATGCCCCTTTATCTTAAAGTCCAAAACTAATAATCGATGTTGGGTACATAAACTTTCACTCGGAATAACTTTACAATCTTTGCAATCTAAACGGTTTAATTTTCTAATAAGAAAAAAGTCAATCTGGGTTGTACTACATCCATTTTTATAAGTGATGAGATGCTCATTCCTTTTCTTAAATAAGGTATTAGCAATTGAAAAATCATAAGCTAAACAAAAATCTAATATGGTCTTGCCACCTTCATTCGTCGTTCCAAATCCATGGCCACCATGAATGCTTTTAAAATCAACTACCTCTTTACCAACATGTCCATTTAAATCTCCTCCAATAAAAACTCTTTCTTCAAGAGGTATATTTTGTATTAATTCTTCTAAGTCATTCCAAAAAATTTAATTTAGAACTTATATCCAAACCTACCTGAGGAGCATAAGCACTTATAATATTAACAATCTTATCCTCAACAATAATCTTTAAAGCTATAATTCTATCACCAATCCTATTAATTTTTATAACATTATCCTTTAAACTCTTATCTATAATGACACCTACACCATTTCTAGTACGACTCCTACCCGAATACCAAAGTTTAAATCCTAAACTATCGATTTCCTTGGCCTTCTCTCCAACCCACTTAGTTTCCTGAATGCATAAAATATTTAATTTCCTATGAATCATAATATCTATTAACTCCATTAATTTACCTGTAAGGGAACCTATATTCCAAGTTCCTATCCTAATTTTAGTATCATGGACTAGCTTCTTTGCCCACATCCGTCCTTGATGCGGGAACCCTTGCCTATTTAACACTGCACCCGGGCGCCGGTGCAGCGGCCCTTGCACACTTGTCACTGTATTCAGGCCATACAGTGCGTCGCTTCCAGGGGACGCCCTAGCATACTAAGGAGGGAGAAAGATATATGTATAAGTTAGCCAAACAAAGAGATAGGAGTAGTAAGGATTTAGTTCAAGTGAAGTGTATTAAGGATGAAGATCAAAAAATACTTTTCTTAGAAGATGATATTCAACAAAGGTGGATGATATATTTTGCTAAACTTTTTAATGAAGAGTGTGAAAATAAGATTGACTATAGTGACCTTAGCACCCTAAATGAAAGTAAAGATTTCTGTTTTTATCGGCGTATTAGTAAAACTGAAGTTAGAGAGGCTTTAAATAGAATGAAGGGTGGAAAAGCTGTTGGACCTGATGATATTCCAATAGAGGTGTGGAAATGCTTAGGAGATGAAGGGATTTCTTGGCTTACTAAACTTTTTAATACTATTTTGAAGACTAAAAAGATGCCAGATGAGTGGAGAATGAGTGTATTAATTCCTATTTTTAAGAATAAAGGCGATGCACAGGATTGCACGAATTATAGAGGTATTAAGTTAATGTGTCATACTTTTAAAATTATGGGAGCGAGTTATAGAGCATAGGTTGCGGCGTGATACTAATGTTTCTCAAAATCAATTTGGATTTATGCCGGGTAGGTCGACTATGGAAGCCATACATTTATTCAGAGGTTTGATGGAAAAATATAGAGGAAATAAGGAGGATCTACATATGATATTTATTGATTTAGAAAAAGCATATGATAAAGTTCCAAGAGAAGTGCTATGGAGAGTTCTTGATAAGAAAGGAGTCAATAATGCTTATATTCAAATCATTAAAGATATGTATGCAGGAGCTATTACTTGTGTTCAAACACAAGGTGGTTTGACCAAGTATTTCCCTATTTCGGTTGGGTTACATCAAGGATCAGCCTTAAGCCCATATCTATTTGCTTTAGTCATTGATGTTCTCACTAGACATCTGCAAGATGATGTACCTTGGTGTATGCTTTTTGCTGATGATATTCTTCTTGTTGATAAGACTAGAGAGGGAGTTGAAGGTAAACTTGAATTATGGAGGTCAACCTTAGAGTCTAAAGGTTTTCGCTTGAGTAGATCTAAAACGGAATATATGGAGTGTAATTTTAGCAGTAATAGTCCTAGTGAGGGGATTGTGACTTTGGGCGATCAAGTCATTAATAAGAGTACACGTTTTAGGTATCTTGGATCTATTGTTCAGAGTGATGGTGAAATAGATGGGGATATTATCAGCAGAATTCAAGTTGGATGGTTGAAGTGGCGGAATGCATCGGGCTTGTTATGTGATAGAAATGTACCCCTCAAACTTAAGGGAAAATTCTATAAGATGGTAGTGAGGCCTGCAATGCTTTATGGTGCCGAATGTTGGCCATTAAAAGAGAAGCATAATACTAAGTTAAGTGTGGCAGAGATGAGGATGCTTAGATGGATGAGTGGCTTTACCCTTAGAGATAGGATACGAAATGAGCATATACGTGAAAAGGTTGGAGTAGCTCCAGTAGAAGATAAGATTAGAGAGAGTCGCCTTAGATGGTTTGGTCACATAAAAAGGCGGCCTTCCGACGACCCAGTTAAGAGAGTAGAGGTATTAGATTTGACTTGTGTTAAGAAAGGTAGGGGTAGACCTAAAAAGACTTGGTTAGAAAATATTAGGAATGACCTTTCTTTATTAGATTTAAACGAGAATTTGGCTTTTAATAGGACTCAATGGAGAAAAAGGATTCATGTAGCCGACCCCACGTAGTGGGATAAAGGCTTGATGTTGTTGTTGTTGTTGTTGGATTCTTGAAGCATTTAAAGTAGGCGTGGCATCCAATAATGCAGAATTTCAGCACCGTGCCTTATCAAAGAAGAGAGAGAAGGTTATTCGGGGCCTTTTCATCTATCAATTTTGTTTAAAATTTTCTTATATTTATTTTGACTAGCATAAATTTTATTTTAATTTTTAATGATTTTGATTATTATATAGATTTTCTTGTAATTATTAGAATTAAGTATTTTGTACTACATTTTGATTATGGCAATTTCATTCGCAAGAAAGGCTGGCTGTTAGCTCTATAAAATGAGTTGGCAATAAAAACATAATATCCTCCATAAGAGGGAGGGTTGGTTGACATGCTTTTTTTAAAGATGGTTTGTGGTATTATTATGATTCCCTTAATTTTCTGTTAACCTAGAGTAGTCTTAATTTTTCATTTATTCTTTTATAGTTAGGAGCTTATGTTAGATTAGTGATTACAGTGATTTTATGGCTAGTATAAATAACATTTTGGTTGAATAAATAGTAAAATATCTTGATATATATAATTTAAATTGCTTTCACTATTTATTATTTATATTGATAAATTATAAAAGCTATGGTATATTCTTAAATAATGAATAAATAATTCTTCCAATTCTAGGGCATTAAAATTGATATTAGAGTGGTAGTTGAAAGAATTGGATTGTAGCTAGAGATATATCAAAGTAATGCAGTATAGATTTATCATATCCGCATTTAATAAATTGATGAGTTTTGATTCGATTTAAGTTTTGATTTTATATATTTCTTTGGCATTAATGTTATGCCCAAATCCTTAAAAGAAATGTTATGGATAATATTTTTCTAAGGTGGATAGATTGTAATAATCCAATTTTTTTAAATAAAAATTTTGAATTTTAGTGTTGTCCTTTTAAAGAAGAGAGGGGAAGAGAGAGAAGGTTATTTGAGGTTTTTTCATCTATCAATTTTATTCAAAAGTTTCTTCTATTTATTGTAAGTAACTCAAATCTCATTTTAATTTTTAATAATTTTGATTATTATAAATATTTTCTTATAATAAATAGAATTGATTATTTCTTACTATATTTTGATTGTATGATTGTAATATTTTCATATGTAAGAAAGACAAGTTGTTAACACTATAAAATGGGTTAGTCGTTAAAACATAATATCCTGCATAGGGGTGTCAATAATTGACCTGACTCGAAACCTGACATGAACCTGACCTAAAAAAATTCGGGTTCGGGCCGACCTGATTAGTAAACGGGTCGGGTCCAGGTTCGATTTTCTAACCCATTTCAAAATTGGGTTGGGTTCGGGTTGACCCAGCAACCCGCAGGTCGACTTGTACTAACCCGGGAACGTTAGTACCTCGCATCGAGTCAACTTCAGCCCAGTTATCCACCGTCTAGTCTCGTCACTGCAGGCTAGCTATCCTGTCCCGTCGTCCGTGTCTTAGGCAACTAGGCGTCTAGGTCTAGTCGAGTACTGCAGCAATCGCCGCCGGCCAGGCCCGGCCTACAAACTGCCGCAATCCAGGGTCTCCGCTACGCCGTTCTAGTCTCCTAGATCGCCTGCTGCCATGACCCGACAGCAGCCACGAGGACATGAACAACCCAGAAGGCCAGAACTGTGAATGCCAATGTCTTTTAGAGATGATTCCACCGTTGACCTCACCCCATCGGCGTCACTGCTTGAGTTCGGATCAGATTTTGCATTTTTTTTCCCTTTAGCTAATCGGGTTAGCTGGTTGGGTCAGGTCAACCCGATAACTCGTTCGGGTCGGGTTCGGGTTGAAAACCCTGACCCATTTAGCTAACCGGGTTGGGTTCTGATCAACCCGTTTACGCCCAGGTCAACTCGGGTTCGACCCGAACCCGACCTGTTGACCCGAATTGACACCCCTAATCCTGCATAAGAGGATGGGCTAATAGACTTTCCTTTAAAGATGATTTGTAGTGTTATCCTTATTGTATCTTGTAATTGATGATCGATTATGCTGACGAGCAAAGAGTGACAACTCTTTATTGATTTAATGAAGCCATCTATAATGATTATTGATTGATTGAGTATGATAATTTATATGACAGATGACCAATTGGAAATCAGTTGGGGTTAAAAATGTTAAAAACACTACATTAAAGATGGATGTCCTGCCTTATTAAATCATACATTGATGCATACATATAATGATAGCACTAATGACAATGACATATACATTAATATCATTCTTAATTTTGGATGCATTAATAATACTTAAATAGATGATGCATATGAATAGATAAGATAGATTCCTTTAGTGATTTATGAATAATTTTTGCATTGTTATTTTATCGATTTATTGATTTTTATACTAATTATTGATTTGTAGATTCATTGTAATGATTTTCTTCTTTTATTATTGATCATTTTGAATTTTATTGATAATATTTTATCATTAACTACATTGATTGCTATTGATTATATTAGATTAAGAATATTATATTGAATCTTTAGTCCTTGTATTGAAAGATTTAGTGAGTTTTGAATCACTGCTCGACTTTTGAGCTCATTATATGAATGTTTAATTATTTCAGGTAAGGGAATGGATCAAGACTAGTGGGAGTGATATTGTTAGAGATTTTTAGATTTTTTTTTTAAATTTTGTTATGTATTTTCATTTATTCTTTTATAGCCAAGAGCTAGTGATAGATTAGTGATTGTAGTGATCTTCTAGCTAGTATAAATGATATTTTTAATGAACAAATAGTATAATATCTTGAATTATGTGATTTTAATTACTTTTGTTATTATTGTTTATATTGATGATTTATAAAAGCTCTAGTATATTCCTAAAATAATAAATAATTTTTTTTTCTAAATTTGATTCTAGGGCATTATAAAAGTACAAAATATATATATTTTTTCAATAACTAGGTATTGATTTGATCTAGAATTCCTAAGGGCCATTGATCTTGGTGTCCAAGAAAAAGAAACCTAAGCCCAAAACTAATAGTGATAGCAATGCCATACTAAAAGTCAACTCCAATCAAGTTGTTTTCTTAGCCACCAAGGTGCAATAAATGAAGCATATATCAATTGGAGTTTTAAACTTGAAAAGCAACATGATAGGACCTGCCTATCAGTTGGGTCTTATTAGGTTGGATTATAATACCCCGATTATGGTCTTTTGGAACTCTGTTACCTATCGACTATGATCCTTAAACCATTGTCCTTTGACTATGATCTCTTTAACCTCTATTGCCCTAACTATGATTCATAAACCACCTGTCACAACCTAACCCGATAAGGCCAATAGACTAGATATGTCCTACTATGTCGAGCTATAATAAGTGAAACCCAAGATCTAAGTTTCAAAAAATGTTCATAAGTCTTCTTCTAATTTAACTCAATAATAATAATAAACATAAAACAACTAGTAACATCTAGTACTGAAAATAAACTCATCCAACAACTAGTTTTTCATCTATCATCAAATATATATATATATACAATCATAATGCATGACTAAATAAAAGCTATAAATTAGAGTAATAAAAAACATCCATAATTGTGCAAAAATTAAAAGAAGAAATACCAACAGAGTAAGATCATATTCTTGAAACTACTATTCAAAAGGTTATTTCCCTTTCCTAGACCTTGAAAAAGAAAGATAACATTGAGCTAAAATAGCATAGTAGGCCACAAATACTAATATAGATTTTTAAATATTTTTTATTAAATATTTTCTAAAATTATTTAATGTATTATAAAACTTTACAACCCTGAGCTGTGTAATAATATATAGTAGTTATCCAAAGATTCAAATAATAAAGTTGAACATTTAAATAAATTAAAATTTTATATAAACTTTATTTCACAAACAAAATGTAACAATTTTTTCTAGTTCCTAACAAAATCTAAAGATTTTAGCCCCTTATAACTCACAACAGAATTCCCCTCAGTTAGATAAAATTCAATATTATGACCCTTTATGACTCCCAACAAAATGAATTTTAGAGAGTTTTATATTCTAGGCATCACACAATATCAAAAAGATTCTGGCTCCTTATATCTCTCAACATATATATTTCACATCAAAACTAATATAAATCAATCAATATAACATATAATTTATTGTTGTATGAAAATTAAAGCATAAAAAAACCTCAATGTAAAATTTCCCAAATTACTATAACTGTAGGCAACTGAACATACTACTTAGTAAAAATGTACTATTTTAGAATTTTTCTAAATTATTAGGGATCATATTTAACATTATTTTAAGATTTTAATTGCTCTATACTATTTTTTCTAGAGTCCATATTATTGTCTACTCAATAAAAATAGTATACATTCAAAAACCAAAGTGTAAAATTTAAAGAAAAATATTTAAATGTTCATAAGTTATGTTGTTATAACATACAGAAAGTTACGTGGTGAAAGTTTTATTGGTGCAAAGTTCTCCTTATTTTTTGTTGACAAAAATATAAATTTAATCATAAAATTTAAAAAAACTTTTGTACTTTTTTAAATTTGAGATATGCATAGTGCGACCTGCCTCAATTTAGACCATTTTTAGAATTGGGTGGATAACTAAATAAGATTGGAAGCAAACCACATCCTCTTTCCCCTCTCGTGGTCGACTGTCCAAAATGAATGAATGAAATGGATAGTGAAAAAAGATATTTATAAATGCAAAAAGTGTCATGTGCACACTAGTGTGCCCAAAACATAGCGCAGGGGCACTTGTTCATTTTTTTTTTCAAATTCCATAGAGTATAATGTCGGGGTGCTAGAAAATATCGTGATGGGGCGCTCTATGAGAGAAATTCTAAATTTCACAAACATGCATTCATACCCGTGGAACTCACTCTAAAATACATGAAGATCTTTTTCATGCATATAGATCATTCTTAAACTCATGCAAAAGATATTAATATAAAAAAAAAATCAACAAATTATATGACTTACAATTGAGTTATACCAGTTTGAATAGTGATATGATCCTAGAGGTGTTACACTGCCATCACCTTGACTATAGTCCCTTTGACTACTTAGCCTAATTAAGATCATTTCGACCTTTATCACCCATCGATCATTGTCATCATATCACTATCAACTGACTATAATCTTGTAACTACCATTGTTTGATTATGGACTTCCAATATTTTTTTCTTTAACACAATCCTTTTGACCTATTCCATTTATCGACTATGATCCACCAACCTACAATCTAAATCGACTATGATCCACCAACCTACAATCTATTAAACAATGTTGTTGCATAGCTACTGCGATGCCCACTGATTTCATCATCTACCATTGTCGTGAGGCTAATGGACACCATTTCTTATAAAATTGGTGCATAATATCAACATGAATTCTGACTCTCAACTTTGGTTCTTAGATTTATACTGGATTTCTCCCAAAGGACTATTCCAACTTTAATAATTATGTGCTTCATCAATGCCTTCACTTGTGGAAGGACTTCACTGGTAACATAATATAAATAAAATGGAATAAGTTTAATAGGGCTATTCCATTTCCTAAAAAAATTTACATAAAAACTCCATTATCTCCTTTAATTGCTGTCCTCATCCCTTTATCTGTGTTTACACTAGATCCTCATATAAATCTAGGACATTAAACTTCCTATCGCTTTACCATCACAAATATTTTGGCACATAACATTAATAGAAAAAAAAAAAAGAAAGAGAGGTAAAAAGGTAAGTAAATGAGTAGCTTTGGGAATTCTATGGCCAACACAAAAAGATTAAGTAGTCACTATAAACTATTATTTGAGTGAAAATTTCCCTTTGCCCATGATTTATAAGATTCAAAGGGTTATAGTAGAATTTACACCTATAATGTATATAAAAATAGGTTGAAAACATATTATATAGCTATTATAGACATGAATACATGGCTATAGGGTACAAGTGGATAGTTATCTTTGATAAATGCATAAGACATCATTGGTAAATGTGGGAACAATCACTTATCATGGTATCTATTTCTGAATATTCAATGGTGAACATCTCTTATTTACTTGTAAGTGGCCTCTTTTGTCGAGTCAATTGCTCCTCATAATGAGGTGAGTTCCACTTAAGTAAGTGGCTCCCTTAAATCTGCGAGTAATACCCTTTAAACTAGGGTTCTAGAGAGTCTCCCTCAAGCGAGCATCCACTTAGAAGCCTAAAAGCTTATCTAAAGTTTTAATACTCACAAATATTATTGATTGTATTGAATTTCAACTAATGATTTTGTGTGTGCAGACTTTTTGTTTATACTAACAATTACTTGCGTACATTAAAAAAAGGCTAAAATATAATTTTGACAAACGATGATTGCATAAGAATTAGAAATTTAAAATTTTAATCATAACTTCTTGTATGTACTAGGTACATGATTGATGTAAAATAACTAAGCACAACAAATGTGAATATAATTGAGATAAATTAATTTTTAGAATTGTTTAAGGGAGTTAATTAAGACATTATGGATCATACTATACGATGATGTAATTGTATTGTACAATATATATGAAATTTAATTTTCATATCTCTATATGATTAATACATCATATTTATATCTAAAAAGTTTAAAATTAAAAATATTTAATTAATCATAATGTAAAATGAAAATCATACCAGATGATTAGTAATAAGAAATTTCTAAATAACAATACACTCCTTTACTTAATTGAGTATCCAAAAATTAAACTAAACTTATTATATAATACTTATTATGCTGTAAAATAACTTAAGCAAGTAACATTTAAGATTGGAATATTCTAGGGCAATTTAAAAATTAATTTTGAGAAAAATATCATATTGTATGATTCATATGATATATGCTGATCATGATTCATATTGTATAATCTGATTAAACATATATGAATTTTTTTTTGTAATCACATTAATGAACTAATCATACTACATGATCCATGTATTATAATGTATAATCATGAAATTTTTTATAACAATAATTTAGGATTTATAATAAAATCCCTTTAATATAAATACTTTTTTTATTAATTTTAAAATATAATTTTTGAGTAAAAGTTTGTTGCTACGTGGGAGTTTTGGGGGTAATTTTTTTTGGTAACTTCCTCTCTTGATTCTTGTTCTTCCACCATAAAAAAAGAAAGATTTTTGTGAGAGCTTTGCATCTTTTTTTCCTTAAACAATGTCCTTAATCATCTAATTTGAAAGTCTGCCACCTAGCTTCGATTTAAGAATTTATGTATGTTGATTGTAATCTCTTAGAAGCTCTACATGTACTTGGAAGTCTAGTCAATAAGCTAGGGAAGCTATAATCCTCATGGAAAAGTAGAGGCATAGGAGTTTATCCTTTATTCCGTGAAGGAGAGAAGCTTCTTTGGCTTACATAAAACAAAAGGAGAGAGTTTATTGGAACTCCCAAGTAGATATTTGGGGAGTGAACGTAGGCTAGAAGGCCGAACACTATAAATATGATTTACATATCTTTTATTTTATACACTTATTATTCTACTTACAACATTTATTATGATGATGAATAGTATGCTCTAGTATTCTCTTGTAATATGATTAATGTGAAAAGTGAATTGGTACTTATTGATCTCATATTTACTTTAAAGATACACCAATTTAACCTCCCTTGGATGCTTTAATTGGTATTAAAGTGGTTACTTGCTAGATAAGTTTAATCACCTCAAGTTAAATTAGTTATGACACAAATGGGTAATAGTAAAAACTTAAAAGCGTATTCGAGTACCCATTAATCATCACTATTTAATAATATTTCATTTTATTTTAAAAAAAGTTAGTATAACCATATTTAAACAATCCATTAACTTTAGAATGTGAAATTTTGTTTAGATAGGGTAAACTCTACCACTAAGATTAGAAAATAGAAAAGGACATTGAAATCTCTTTTAGTGAGTGGACAAACAACAAAAGAGAACTTGCACAATTCATTTTTAAATGCTTAAACTACTTCTTTTGTACATAAAATTAGAAGACTACATGTGTCTCTCTACTTGCAAAATTGGCAAGAAAATTTGGAATAGATTATGTGTAATAGATTCAAATTAATTTTTTTGAGAAAGCATTGCGGTGCTGTTCCTTTTGGGCACTACGATGCCATGCTCTTAGGTTCTCTAGAATTTGAGAGAGCGTTGTGATGCTAGGGTCTAGAGCAGTGTGACGCTGAGTATGAAATTTATTTATTTTTAATAAAATATCTAAAATCATTATGTTAACCCCCCCCCCCCCCCCACCCCACCCACGATGCTAGGGTCTAGAGCACTGTGGCACTGAGTATGAAATTTATTTATTTTAAATAAAATATTTAAAATCATTAAGTTACCCCCCCCCCCCCCCCCCCCCCAATACATACCCACACATGCCACTCCACCCCAATTTGTTGTTTCTTGGCAAGAAAGGTAAAAGGGGAGATAGGAGTAGAGAGAGAACAGTGAAAGCTCACTTTAGGGCATTTTCATCCATTGCTCTACTTACAAAAAAGTATTCTAATCATGATAGAGAATCTTAACCTATCTTTGTTTTCAATGATTTCATATTTTGTCTATTTTCTCTCTCTAAAAATTGATTAAAATATAACATTTCTCAATTTAATTAACTTAATTTTATTATACAAGTTTTGATATATGATAGATATCATCATCTAAACCTTTTGATTGATTGTACTCAAATTCCACAATATAGTTTTGTATATATGTCATTTTATTTTAAATGAGTGACGTAATAGAAAAGATAAAATAATCAGGAATTTGTGTACTATATTGGAGCATGAAATACGTGATATGCATTAGGACAATGTTCATATAGTATAACATGCATTTTGGCATCATGCATGCATACTAATGTGCACACCTAATATATTTACATGCTAAGGTCACTGTACATGATGTGTACATAATGTGTGTTATTATGATTTTTATGATATGAAATGTGTGTAAAAATAAGAAAGACAGGTTGGAAATGATTGATTGATTCATGTTGGCTGGAGATATGCTATCCTATATATGAGGGTGGCTGACGAGCTTTTCTTTAAATAAAAGTTATAGTATAATCCTAAATGATATGAAAATTGAGGTATAAGCAGATTTACTGGTATGATATTATTTACTTGTAGGTAGGAAGTGATAACTTCTTACACGAAAGCCACTTGACTTATGACATGCGATATGAGACTAATTCCTAATAATATGACAAATAGATGCAAGTGATTGATGGAATTAAAAAATAATCACATTAAAAGTAGAAGAACTAATAGTAGTAAGTCTATTAGTGTAAAAGATGAGGATATTTCCTTCATGACCTAGAAATTTAATATAATCTTAAACATTAAAAAGAAGGGATAAATAGAAGAGAAAAGAAAAAGTTAAAGAGAATTAAATAAATTTTTGATATTATTTGTATTAATGTAAGAAATCATGACAAATCAAGTGGCAGTGTCAAGTCTTAAGAGCTAACTATAGAAGGCCAGTTGAGTAAATAAGACGTGGCAAGAAACACAAGAAAAGAATATAGGGTGCTTTATAGATCAATTTAATTCAAACTCCTCATAAATAGAAATTGATGAAGAGGTTACTAATCATTATCAAATGGTAAATGGAAAATGAAGGATCAATTGAACTGATGGCAAATAGGTATATAATATTTCTTATAATGATATTCATTTTGTTAATTGAAGAATCATATGCTATTTTTAAGTTCTTAAGGAAAAAGTACTCTACATTAAAAAAATCCTCCTTACAAAGACATCATAATATTTCGTTGCCTGAATTTAAACTTAAAAAATAAGCCAAAAAAATAATTAATTCATAAAGAGAAAGAGCATGCATACACTACTATAAAATGTGAAGTTTCATATTTTGATAAGATTGAACATGAAATTTGGGTCAATATTGGAATAATTAATTATCCAGTGAATATTTAAGAAAATAATTTTGGAATTAAGAATGATTGCACTTACTTCTACATGTGTAAATACCACCTGGAGTGGTTTTACATGCATCATCTACTTCTAGGAAGAAGAAGTTTAGATTTGATAGACTACTTCATTCATTCATTTGCTTTACCTATTATAGATGTGACATGGTAAGACAAATTATATGGATGTGCACACATAGGTTAGATATAAGCACTTCTTATGAATGGAGATTAAAACTGATTAGGATTCATCACAACATGCATACACCATATAACAATTGTGAAACTATAAAAATTTGGATTTTTATGATCACAGCTTAGCATGTTTGTATATGCATGCCTTCATTATGAGATCAATGAAGGCATATGATACCTAGAAAGTGGAATATCACATTATATAACAGGAGATAAGAGAAAATTCATCACACTTGAGTTTAGGAGTAATTGAAATGTGCTCCTTGGTGATAATACTATAAAAAAATGTAATTGAATCAAATATTGTTGATAAGTTAAATCATTTTACCGTTCATATAAATTGACAGCTTGAAACATAATTAATCAAGCATTAATTTGTTTTGTTGTAAGTGATTTGATATAAATTTTCTTTCTGACAAATGTTTGCTCTCATTGAATAAAAAAAAATTAGAATGTTTTCATATGAATAATATTTATATGTTTAGACTAAAAAGTATAGATATGTCTAAAGAAGTTTATTATTTAAAAATCATAGTAGATGCATCTTGATTTTGGCATAAGAGACTATTTCATACTAACAAGAACACCCTTTAGGAAAATCACACACCTAGAGTTGGTTAGAGGGGCACCGAAATGATTCATGTTAGTAAAATAATATGTGAAGTCATCATTACATTATATTCCATCAAGGATGTAGTGAATTTTAGAGTCCTAAACATAAAACATATGGTTTTATTTAGACCCATTAGCACCACCACTTTGAGAGGAAAGTCATATGATTTTATGATAATTGATGAATAATATGTTTACATGGGTTAATTTTTTTCTCAAAAGAGTGACTCCATTTTAGACTTTCGATTACTAACTATATGGATACAAAAGGAAGATGGGTTGCAATATATCTACTATCAATAAAGACTATAATGAGGAGTTTTGATTATTTACTATATGGATAATTGTCCTTAGGGCACATTGCATTTAAGTTCATGAAGTCTAGTATATCATAAAAAAATTATCTTGATCGGGCACAAATTACGAGGAAAATTTGAGTTGGAAACTTCCAAAATTAAATATGGGACCATCCAAACCTTTCTTTTAGCAAACTTATACTTGAATTGAACGTTTTGAAAAGATGAACCCAACGATACCAAATTTGATGCAATCCAAGCCCAAGTGGGTCCAAATCAAAGACCTTAAAAAAATAGGGAAGGTTCAAATTAGAAATTGGATGACCAAATGGTTTCCGAACATGACATGCCTATAGTCAAATCGAGTGGGTCATCGAGAAAAATCCAACGAATCTAAGATTGCTAAATTTTGATGTCATTAAGATATTAATATACTTAATAAATGCTCCATGGTGAACTGTGTCGCTATCGATCGTTCATTCAAAACACTCCCAACATGCCCTTGAACTTCTCCTTATTTATTCACCATGTCATTCCCAAAAAACTATAAATAGCCCCTTATTCATCACATGAATGGGGAGCAAGCAAGAAGAGAGGAAGGAAGAAAGGAAGGAAGAGAGGAAAGTACAAGACATCCGAGATCTCTCTTTCCACCAAGCTCCTCCTCAACCATAGCCCGACCACCGACTATCACCAAACTTTTGTCGGACTTCCGCCATGCCACCAACTGTCACTTGACTTCAACCTAACCACCAGCTATCAACAGACTTCTGACCTTTTTCACCCAATTACGATCCTTCGAACCTCCATCACCAACTACCTAACGTCAGATTTACACCTAGCCACTAGTTATAGCTGGACTTCTACTCAGCCACCAGCTGTCATCCAACTATAGTCTTTTTGACCTCAGTTGCCCACTAACTATGGTCCTTCTAAATATAGTCGCTTGACGACTATGATATATTCGACCACCTTCGCCCAATTACGATCCTTCCTACCACCTTTGCGCGACTAAGGTCTTTTCGACCTCCGCAGTCTGACTACGATCTTTTTTACCATCATCGCTAGCTGACAATGATCCTTTCAACCTCTGTCACCAGAATATAATTTTTTTGACCACCATCATCCACCAACTATGATCTCTTTGATCACAATCTCCATACTATGGTCTTCCTAATTGTCATCACCCGATTATAGTCCTTCTGATCATCATCACTAAACTACAATCCTTTTGACGGCCATTGCCAGACTATGGCCCTTCCGACCACCGTCACCCAATTGTAATTCTTCCGACTTCTGCACCAGCTAACTTTGGCCTCTCCATCCAACATATCTAATTTACGGTCTGCTCGACCACTGTCTCTCAACTATAGTCTCTCTGATCACCATCACTTGACTACAATCCTTTCGACCACCATCACCGACTACTGTCTTTCTGAACTCTATCACTCACTGATTATGATCCTTACGATGATTATCACCTGATTATGATCTTTTCGACCTACATGAATCACCGACTATGGTCTTGCCGACCAAATGAACATGTCAACACTTTTACTCCAACTCTCATCTTGCAGTGCACTTTAAATGATGTATATTTACTACATTGATCCAAGGCCTTCACCTCAAGGAAGGGCCTCATTTATTATTAAGTACAAACACCAGTGGATTAATTTAAGCTGCGTAAGGCCCCATGGTTTTTCCCCTTTTCAGGGGTTTCCACGTAAAAACTCTGGTGTTCTTTATGAATGCTACACCCCTCCCTTAGATTTTATCTGTTTGTGTTTTAGATCTTCATAATAAGCTAAGATGTTAAACTTTATATTTCTCCATTTTCACGAATATTCCAGGACACAACAAAGAAAATGCACATTATCCTTTTTTCATTACCTATTGGAACATTACAGGTTTTGAAATCTAATCAAAGTATTGCACCTCTCTAACAAATTTTGCATCAAGTAGCTAGCTGAAATCTTGTTATATTAACTCAACTATGATTGTTGTGGCCTTTCTTATTTTTTGCTTGATAGGCCAAGCTACGTTCTTTACATTTAGCCTATGGTAGGTGAATGCTATGTCAATTCTTAGCATCTATGCTACTTTCCATGCAAAGACATTGAGGTTATCCTTAAGGGATTATATGAGCTCGTCTTGAAGCATGGTGCTGAATGATGAACTTATTTTTCTTGAAGAATATTTTGTTTTAACTTAGGTTTTCTCCTTTGAACACACTGATATTAAGGGTTATACTTATCATCACTAGTGTTAGTGTGAGTAGAGTTAGCATTAAGTGTCAAAGTAAGCAACCTAATATTCAGCCTTTTGTGATGAGTTATTAAATCAAATAATCCTTCTAGCTTACTCTATCTTGGAGCATTCCTCTTTATCCCTCCCATTGCATCTTGAATCATCTTAGTAAGCCATTCCTCTATTTCCATTAAATCACCATGAGCGATATAGGTTTGCTTCTCCATGTTACTAAAAACTTAATATTTTGCTACTCTTTCAACGTACCTGTCTTCTATCCACTGCATCAATTGTTCATCACACCCTTTAGGACATTCAATTCCAAATTTATCCAAGTATGACATGCTACCTTATTAGCAGGTGGTTGGTAGGTTTGAATTGAAAATTAGGTTAGGTCTGAGTGAGTATGGAGAATTAGAGAAGAGCCTCTGGAGTCTATATATAAAATCCACACGAAGTAATGTGAAACAACAAAGATCCAATAAAATGCCTCTTCACCCTTTACTTATAGGGATCTAACGACAACAAGAAAGGCTACATTTCGAGGGAAAAAAATATAATATATGGCATGAAAAATATAAACACATTGCCTAGCTGGTTTATATTCATATGAATTTCTACATCTAATGTTAATACCCCATCTAGGTGAGTGCTTTAGGTAAGTTTTTAAGTTCTAGTGCCTTGGGTGAATTTTGGGATCTAGTGCATGGAATGATTTGGTCAAACAAGACCTCTAGATGCGTGGAAGATTCAATAAAGGCACTATTTGGACCCTCGGGCTTTAGAAGTGAGTTAACTAAAATGGAAAATGCTATGAATCGAGAGCTAACTCAGCCTAGGAAATCGTACCTAGGGTTTCTAAGGTATGAGCTTCTTGTAATTGGATCGAAGACAATAATGGTATACAAGTGACTTTGATTGGAGATAGCTGCCATGGATGAGGGAGCCTTGTTGAGGTGAATGACCACTGAGATTTAGTCTAGTACAGAGTGAGTTAGCCGCCGACCAGAGCTCTGGAGCATAATGACGCCTTAGTCTAAGGCAAGTCTTTATGATATGACTCCATCGAGGGAGAGTGACTATGAATCCACAAGTTGATGCCAACTAGCCTAATACTAGATTACATTCTCTTTACTCTTTAGGCGAGTTCCCCTCTCCCATGATAGAAACTTATCCGATATTTGTGGGTTACCTACATAGATATATTTTAATAATACATAAAATTATATATAAAAAAGTGTTCGCCATCAAAATTTTAATAGTTATACTGTATTTTTTTCCCCTTCACATAAAGCGTGCGCTTGCTGCCAGAATATTTTATTTATTAATTTATAGATGACGGGACTGGTTAGGAAGAGTGAGAAATTGTATAGAATTAGATATTATTGAAAATTTGTCCTCATAATAATAATAATGCAGTGTAAAATAAATAATTATTTATTTAACTTAAAATATAATAAATATAGTATAAAGTTTAAATATGATAGCAGCAGTAGACGAGCATGACGATGGCGGGCGATAGCGGCGGGGCGGCGGTGTCAGCCAAGCGCGCTACCGGCAAACAGCGGTGATTAGTGATCTGGAAAAATATCTATTGCATCATTATACTTTTAAAAATTATATTTTTCGTGGTCGCACCGAACGAACATTTAAATTTTCGAATTTAAAATCAAATCAGTAATTTTTTTAATATATTTATAATAAATTTTATGTAGAACATTCTATAAATAAATTTTAACTATTGGGACGAATTTACGTTAAACGAGTTAGACACCACAGGAGTTGATCAAATCTAATCAGAGAGAATAATTGACAATACAGACATTAGAGCTGCCGGGCATGTGATTTTGTCGGACAAATCTTGGTTGGGAATCTACATGATCGTTTATGTATGGGATTGAATGATCAATTTGACACACAGCTCATCTTGACTTGTTGGTTTGAGCTTATGCTTCCAACTAAGAGGTCATGGGTTCGAGTCTTTGTGTATGCGTTGTGTGTGTGAGTTTACCTTAAATGGCCTAAATGTCCAAAAAAAAAAATGATCGATTTGTTAACATAATTTTCGGTGATTGAATATAAGAAAATGATTAAGTTATTTGAGATAGTTTTTTTTTTACTGTTTTTTATAGCAACTTTTTAGTATAAAAAATTTATGAATTAGAATTTTTTTTTTACTAAAAGTTGCTTTAGAAAACAGTAAGAAAATTATCTCAAGCGAAGTCATGGAGATGATTGTGTTGGATTTAGGCTTCGTTTGAAATAGTTTTCTTACTGCTTTCAACAACAACTTTTTATCATAAAATGTTTTTGGAAGCAGTGAAAAAATAGTTGTCAAAAACTGTTTAAAACAAAATCTTAGTATTTTCTATAGAAAGATAATGATTCATTATTAGAGAAATAAATAAATTATTTGTAACGAGTGAGGGGAAAAAGAGAAGTTAGGCCTCAATGATTCTCTGAGTGAATTAATTTATAAAGGAATGATCATGGGCTGATCCCAGCTCACTTGAGGGTGGGCATTTGCCCACCCTAAAAAAAAAAAAAAAAAATTAAGGTATAGGAGGGATGGTTTTGGAATCCCCCACCCCCCAAAATTTTTTTGCCCTAACATGCCCATCTCACGCTTGCCTGCCCATCGAACGGCATTGCTAGTGGTCGAAAAAACTTCGACGTGCAAGTAGAAGCGGCCGAAGTCTCTGATCCTTTCTTCCTCTCCCGATCTGAGTTCCATCTATGGGAATAATTAAATTAAATATTTTTGAAAATTAAAATTTTTTTAATGATTTTAAATAATTGGAGGATCTCTAAAAAATATATTTTTTTTAAATTATTTTTATTATATTTTAAATTATTTATTTTTAAAAACTCAATATATATATATATATATATATATAATCTTATTTTAAAATTATATGTATATGTTAAATCCTTGGGCATTTAGAGATCCTATGGAATCTTAAATATAAGTTGAGCTTGAATGAATATATTTAATGGGAATGGTTAGTGAAAAATTAACCTAATTATTCACTAATCAATATGTTAATTATTCATAAGATACATCTCCTCTTGATTTTGAACACATAAATATAGTGACATTCTAAGCTCATAGAATTTTTCACACTGGTTTTAAAAGTTATTAAGCCCCTCAATTAATTTACTTAAGTTTAAATCCTTAATTAAGTATTTAAACTTCTAAAACTTTAGATAAATCCAAATTAAATGCAAAATAAAAGTAATAATTCAAAATGACTAGAATTTAAATTATAACTTAAGAAAATTAAAATGTTTTTGATTTGATTTCATATTTAAGCTTAATTTAATTAATAAAAAATAATAAAAAATTCTAAAAAATTCTCAAACACTTAACATCCTTCCTTAGATCATTTCTGGACTTTGGAGGTGATTTCAAGAAGTTTGGAATTCATTTTGACTCAAACCATTAAAAGCCCCTTAATTAAATCAATTAAATAATTAGAATAGTTATCAAACTTTAAAATCATAATTAATTTCAAAAAATCCAAATTGATCATACACATATAAAAATATGATATTTATTAAAAAATTCAATCCTTCAAAAATAAATCAAAATAGAAAAAGTTAACAATTCGGTCAAACTTACGATAAAATTAGGTCAAAACTTCAAACTTACATAACTAAATATAAAAAAATTCAAATCCAACAAATTTATAGTCTAACTCATCATCTTAAGGTCTAATATTTTATAAAAATACTAATTTTTTAGAAATCATTCTTAATTAAATAGTCAATTTTTGATCCTTAATTATATGATTAAAATAATCTAAAAAATTCTTAAAATTAAAAAAATCTCTTAAAATCCAAAAAATCTTAATCCAAATTTAAAACAAAAAATCAATTAATCTTTATTAAAATACATCAATTTTTAAACTTTAATCAGATCAAATCACTTAATCATACCAATTCCTATTAGGTAACCCAGGCCTACGCGGCTATTAACTTAGTCCAAAGGAATGTGAAATAAACTTAATGAACATGGTTAACAAATATAGTAATAACCCAACCTTTAAAATACATCTTAAGATTAATTTCAAGTCATTAAGATTTAAACTTTAATTAAATATTCCCCTTAAACCTTTCAACCAACTAGAACTTTAAACAACTTTAATTAATTATCCTATATAGGACATATCCAAACCACACAGCCTTTTACACACACTTTAGATGATTTTCTAGGAAAACCAACTCTAGTCTTAGGCTAGGCTGGTATTTACTTTTCTACTGTGTGCCGGGTATTTCGATCTTTCACTGTATGTTATTAGTTGATATTGATGTGATTGTTTATTTAATTTATGCACTCTATGATGTGATTGAATTCTATGTTAGATCCACTCCTAGGTTATGGATAATTTATACCAATTCAATCTTATGTAGATGGTCATGCTCATACAGGGCATAAAAATTAAAGGGGGCAAATGAATTAAGCTTTAAATTAATAATATTTTATACAGGTGCTTTAGAAATTGCTAAACCCCCCTTTAAATTAAAAGAGCATGGACATGCATGACTATGATTTAAGTATTTTAATTTTAAATATTAACTTCTTGAGATAATTATACATGCAGGTTATTGACTCTAGATTTTACTTTTTATTTAAATGTATTTGATTGTATTTGAGTTATAATTGAGTCAAAGTGACTATTTGAGCTGGAATATTAAAACATCCAATTTGGAATATAAAAAAGGAAGGAACATCCCTTAAAGAAGAGTCCCTATCCATTTAGAGATCCAAATTCGGATGACTATCAAAGTATCCAAAGAGAAAAGATAACACCCTTTTCGAGGGAGAGTTTCTTTTCATTTGAATATCCAAACTTGATAATCTAAGAAGCCCTGCAGAAGGACAAAGAAGTGGATAATGAGAAAACCCATTCTTAAAGTCGCTTGAGTCTTAGGACTAGAATCCAGGTTATAGTTAGTGGTGCCCGACCACTTTACTTTTATGTATATCATGAGTTGTAATATTAAGTGGCACTTGCCACATGACTTTGAATTAATTTAATTAATATGAATGATTGATTAATGTGTTGATTCTGATATAGGATTGCATGCTTTTAGTAATTTTTTGGTGCTTTTACATGTCAATCTTTGATTTAGCCTAGAACTCGATCGGAGGCTCATAAGGGTACATACAAATTATTTATACTTTAATTAAAATTAAAAAAATTTAATCTCACATAGTAACTCTAACAATTTTATGAAGTAAGCCCCAAAATTGTCGGGAGTTTGCATAGCATATTGATGCATTTTCTTTTCTTTGTTAGGTACATCCCTGCCTGTGAGTTCTAACAGGCCACCTGACCTATTAGGGTACAGTCCTGTCAAGGGGATGTTTGTAGTCTCTAGGGTAAAATTATTTTTTAGCTTTTTTTTTAAAAACTACTTCATATATGATTTTTAGCATTCTAGTCAACTAGCATATATTGTATTAGAAACATATTTAAAAGTGTTTAAAATTTTAATCACACTTACTTTAAGCATCAAATATCCAATATAAGTTAAGGGGCCAATTAGGATCTGCTCTAATGTCAGCCACACTTTTATCAAACTTAACCTAATATAACATCTCGACCACTCTCATAAAAGATCAGACTCATAGTTTTAAAGTGTTTAGGTGATTTAGCTGGCTCCCCAATCTAGGCCGGGTAAGTCCATAACATGTATTATATTAGTTAGGTTTGGGTTACTAATTTTTAGTACCCAATTTAGACTTAGGTTCTGAGGCAGGCTCAGGATATAAGATCTCAACATCCGAGAATCTAATCCCAACTTTCTAATAAAATCTACCACTCAAATTTAAATCACTTTCAATCAAATTCAAGTCCAATAATTAGGATAGGCTGTGGTGCTTCTGAAATATTTTAAAATCCCAAAGCACCTCCAAACTTTTCTTCCTTTGACTCAAAAATAAGTGTTCAACCTTGATCCAATCCCATTTAAAAATTCTAATCATTACCTCCTTTGACATCAAGTTTTCAAATCTTAAATAAAAATTTTATCGCTATTTTAATCGAAAGTATTCGTAGAAAACTCAGGTTTCCCTATGATGTAATTAACCATGACAACTTGCACTCGTAGGAGATTTAGAACCTAGATTGAATTTTTAAAAATCAAGTTTTAAAAACCTCAATTAATTCTCTTTGGCAAATAAAAAATGACGATCATTATCATCATATTCAAATAATCGATAATAGATAATATCCTCTTTCCTCGATAAGATATATTATTTTATTATCACTACTTCAATTATAAAATTAGCGATCTCCTATCTGTATCATTATAGTCATATACTCAATTAAATTTAATTTTGACCCTCCGGGGTCACATTAATTATTCCCTGAATTTGACTACGATAATCAGGATGAATTCAAAGTTCTAAAATTTGAACCCATTAGTGAACAATATGATCGCCTCCCGAGGTGATATATTATTCATAATGATATGTTTAATTTTAAAATTATAATTTCAGAAATAAAATTTTCCCAAAGAGAATTCATCTTTTTCAAAAAATATTTTTTAATCAAATAATCGTACAATATGAAGGATCATATAATCTAGTTAGTCAAAATGAAAAAAATATACTTTTTTAGTTATATTAGATCAAACTGTACGATATGATTAGTTATGATGGATTTTAATTTCATTAATTTTATCAAGCACTTGATTTAATTTTTGGGATAATTGATCGTACAATACGATTTCTAGACAAGTCAAGTGTTCATATTTTACCCTATTCGTGAGTGCGTACTTGATTTTCATCTCAATATACACCTAAATACAAAAAGACTCAAGAAAAGAAAAATACAGACTCATACTGCATATTTGACTTTTCTAAAAACTATAATTCTTGAGTTCTCACTTTTTTGCTTGGCTTCTTGTATATTGTGTGATTCTATAGTCGTTGTACCAAACTTGAAATTTTACTAGTACAAAAAATAACATATATACATTGCAAAAAATATCAAATGATTTATCCAATAATATTTGATATCATCAAAACTTGAGGATAGGTTGGGCTCATGGGTTCCAACAAAGTTAAATGCCAGTGGTTAAATAGGCTTAATGAATGGTAGGGCATGGTTCTAAATATTTTAAAATTATCTAGAGTTATTTAAAATCAAAACCCAAGCATAAATTATGTTTGGAAGCTTAATTCCAAATTTAGGGTTTTAGAGTTTTTGGGCCAACCATAGGTTAGCCATGGTCAAAGGGCTTGACTATGGGTTAAACATGAATCCAAATGATATTAATATGGATTAGAATAGTTTAGACTCAAAGTCAAGGTCACATGGTTAGGTTTAGATTTGGATTTATGATTCATTTAGGATTTAAGTCAATTTTGGGTTGACCATAGGTTAACCTTGAGTCAAAATATTTTTAATAATGACTAAGAACATTTACATTCCACATTTGGGTATTTAGGTTAGGTCTTAGGTCAACAATTGACCTTGGTTAAACCCCATTTAATTAAAGACCAAAAGCATTGAAAAAGACTCCTTGAACGATGATATGAATCTTGGAATGGATCCAAATCCTTTAGGATAAGTCCTAAGGTCAAAAGTTTCATAGGGAGTACCTAGGTTTTATAATATTTAGGAAATTTTAGGAATTCTTAGGATTTGATCTAAGGCTAACTAAGTGGGGTCTAGTACCATCCTTAGGTCACAAAGGAATATCCTAAGATCTCTAAGAGCTTCTTGGGTCAATTTAAGGTTGATTGGGTGACCAACCTATAAATCTATTCAGGTTTTAAATTTTTGATTGAATCCTACCTTTCAAAAATGAAGTATGAAGAATGAAAATACTCTAAATGAATTTAGAAGAGTCCTATGATAAGAAGCATCATAAGATTTTGAGTTTTTTAAGGTATCCGATGATAACTACTTAGGAATCCACCTAAGGAGGTCTTATGGGATGGAATTTACACAGGCAAGAAACTTAGATGTAATGGTTAAGCTTTAAGAGGATATGTTTAACCTTATTAAAAAATGAGATCAACAACACTTTGCCATCTAACTTAGATATCATGAATAAAATTTATTAAGCTTTTTATTAACTAAATAATTTATCTAATGCTCAATTTGAAAGTTCGTTAGGGATGTTAGGCCCTTATGAACTGGACCAAGGCTAACCGAGAGGGGGGGGGGGGGGGGGGTGAATTGGTATTTTAAAAAATATTTTAACCAAAGCACAACAAAGCTCAAACCAAAATCACCACAAAAAACAAGTGCAGAAAAATTAAATGCGAAAGCAAGAAAAAGAGAACACAAGGGTTTATAGTGGTTTGGTCAACTCGACCTATGTCCACTCCCCGGAGGCGCCCTCTGAGTATTGCACTACCAAAGTGACTCTCTTTTTGCTCCCACAGCAAGGCGGAGAAGCCCTTACAAAAACCTCCCTTTTGCCACCCCTAGCAAGGCAGAGAACCCAACTCCTTTGCTTCCTCCTGAAGCAGGCAGAGAACCTTAATCGATCGCTAAAGCTTACCTCTCCCAATCCTTCCAAGGACAAGAGACTCTAGTGGAACAAGAAGTGGAACAATGCTTGGAGCAATCCTTGTGAATCTCCCTCACAAGCTCCCCCTCACAAGATCCTCTCTCTCTCTTTCTCTCTCTCTCTCTCTCTCTCTCCCTCTCTCTCTCTCTCTTCTATGCTTTCTCAGGTCAAGACAACATCAAAAGATTGTTCAAAATGTTGAACAATAGCCCTTAAATAGAAGAGCTTCAAAATATCTCATTAATTGAAAGTTGCCGACATTATCGTCCTATACAATCAGTGTAATTTGAGCCTAATTAGTCGGGACAATCTGGGACGAACAGAAGAAAAATGTTCATATCGTCCAGGATGATAATAAATCATCCTGTACGATTAGTTCAAATTACAGACCATCGGCTAGACAATTGCTCTGAAAAGAGTTCTGGACGATTCCAAAATAGCTTGATCGTCTGGGTTAATCTCACGATCATCCAGGACGATTAGTTCAAATCAGAGGAAAATCATCCAGAGCATCGCCCAGAATTTGAGCTGGCCGATCCTGGTCGTCCAGACCATCGCCCGAAATTTGAGTTGTCTGATATTTATCATCCAGTTGCAACTAAGGTTTTTGAACGGATCGTCCCGACCGATCTTGCGATCGTCGAGAATGATGTGGTCATATCAATCATCCTTAATTACTTTCCTTAATTACCAGATTAATTTAGGCATAATTATATCAAATCATCCAGGACGATACAAGATCGTCTTGGCCAATTGTCAAAAATAAGAATGCCTAAATATATCATGTCGGTTGATTCTTTCTATTTTAAGCCTATCATCCTGGCCGATATATATATCATCCAGGCCGATCGGCTAATGACGGCTACCTTAACTAAGATGACTGATTAGGGTTTACATTTTGAACCCTATATTCTAGGATAATAATAATATAATCCGGAATGATGTGAGTAAAAATAGAAATTCTAAATCAGATAGAAAAAATCACTCAAGTGTGTGTGTGTAGGGTTACTTAGCATCAGAACACTTCAATGGTTACAATTTACTCAAGAAAGAGAAAAAGAAAAATACATACTGACTCAGACCTAGTCTACCCAATCTTGAGTTGGTTCCGATTGCCGTCTGATCTTGTGGCCCTAAAATATAGTAGAAAAGACAGTCGTAGAGAAACAAGAGTGTTTGCTAATCATCAAAACATAATCCATGAAAACAGATTTGCAACAATCTCCCCCTTTTTAATGATGGCAAAACACTCTGATGATTAATTCTAAAACAGCAGTGCAAAACAGTAAGCTTCCAAAATTCAGAATACATAACATAGTGAAAACACTCAAACATCCTACTCCCCCTTTTGACATCATAAAACGGAGGAGGAAACGAAGAAACAAAGTAAGAAAAACCTCTTTTTTATTTTATTTTAATAAACCAAGGCATGAACATGATGTAGTATTCCATGTGATTGATTTTAAAAATTTATAAGTTAATTAGTTAACAACATCAAAAATAAAAAAATGGTAGAATATCCGATCATGGTTACCCTTAGCTCGGATTTTCTTTTAGGGTAAAATCATCTTTTGAAATCAATTACCTAACTCAAAAATTCAATTGGATATGAAAAAATGATTCATTCACCACTTGGTTTTAGAAAAAATATCTTATAGAATAATGTTTCAAAGTAAATTTGTCAGAATTGTAAAACTATCGAAATGAAGCCTTTGATTTTATCAAGTGATACATGAAATCTTCTAAGTTTTAAGAGATTCAAAAGACAGGAGAGATTGCTTTTGGTGGGCTCATTTTATGCCTCTTGTCAATTTGAATGGCGCTTTGCGCATCTTTTAATTTTTTATACACTTTGTGTATATTTTTTTAATTTGGCGTCATTACGCATCTTTTGTTTTTTGCATCATTGGCCAATTTTTTTTTGTAAGCTACATTCTCTTTTAAAAACTCTTAAATAATCTTAGTTGTGAGTATATCTTCTAGATGTTAGAGAAGAAAAACTCTCTCTCTAATATAGGGAAGAACAATCCACAAAACAGAATCAATATTCGTATGAAGAAAATGCAATAACAAGGGTAACAAGGAATCTTGATGTGACAAAAAGACTTTGCACATTATAAATACAAGATATATTTGCTGTAGCAAGGTTAGAAAAGATCTTAATTGCATACTCCATTTGTTAATTTGAGATAGACTTTTGATTAGAAAAGAAGACTGCGCCACTAAAATATGTTAGAGAAAGAGACACAATCAACGTAATATTTTTACCCTTTAATAGATTAAGAGATGTAAAACATCGACTACAAATTTTTAAAAGCAAGGACAAGGCCTATGATATCACTTCAACGATGATTTAAAAGAAATTTAAGAATGCGAAAAAAAAAAAACAAAAAAAAAAACAAAAAAACTAATAACAAGACATAAAGCAATAAAAGAAGAAAAGAAAGATAACAAAAAGAAAAGCAAGTAAAAGATCAAGTTCATGCATTTATGTTAATCACACCTAATCTGATCCTTAAAGAGCTGAAAGTGTCGAAGGCCAGTGGTTTAGTAAAAATGTTAGCCAGTTGATTCTCAGTTGTCACATGGTGTAACTCAATATCTCTCATAATCACATTGTCTCTAATAAAGTGATGCCTAATGTCAATGTGCTTAGTCCTTGAATGTTGGATAGGATTCTTAGAAATGCATATGGCACTAGTGTTGTCACAAAAGATTGAGATGATGCTTACAGGTAATCCTAAATCCAATGCTTGTTGTTTTAACCAAAGGACTTGGCCACACAACTTCCTAAGGCAATATACTCAGCTTCAGCAGTGGAAAGTGCAACAGAGTTTTACTTTCTACTAGACCATGAGACCAAAGATTGTCCTATGAATTGACAAGTTCCAAAAGTGCTTTTTCTATCCACCTTATATCCTGTAAAATCAGAGCCAGAAATCCAATAATCTCAAAAGAAGTGTTGTGCTTAGGGTACCAAATTCCTAAGTTTTGGGTCCCTAAAAGGTATCTAAGAATTCTCTTAACTACAATCAGGTGGGATTCCTTAAGGTCAGCTTGAAATCTAACACAAAGATAAACACTAAACATTGTATCAGGCCGGCTAGCAGTCAAGTAAAGTAAATCCAATCATGCCTCTATATTTCTTCTAATCAACAGACTTACCACTTGAGTCCTTATCCAACGGAACACTAGAAGTCATGGGAGTATTAATTGTTTTAGCTTTATCCATCTCATACTTCTTCAAAATGTCCTTTATGTATTTTGATTGATTTAGCAAGGTTCCATCATCTAACTATTTTATGCTAAATCCCAAAAGTAAAACAACTCTCTCATAATACTCATCTTAAACTCTCTACTCATTATTTTAAAGAATTCATTATAATGTTTCTTATCAGAAGACCCAAAGAGTATGTCATCCACATAAATCTGAACAATGAGCAAATCATCTTCAACTTTCCTAAGAAAAAGGGTGGTGTTTATGCTCCCATTAATAAAACTCTTTTCTAGTAAAAATTTGCTAAGCCTCTCATACCAAGCTCTGGGTGCCTGCTTTAAACCATATAAGGTCTTTTTTAATTTAAAAATATAATTTGGAAATTGGGAACTCTCAAAACCTGGGGGTTATTCTACAAATACATCCTCTTTTATTTCTTCATTTAAAAAGACACTCTTGACATCCATTTGAAAAAGCTTAAATCTTTTATAACAGGCAAAGGCTAATAGTACTCTAATGGCTTCCAATCTAGCTACAAGGGCAAAGGTCTTCTCAAAATCTATCCCTTCAATTTGGTTATACCCCTTAGCCACTAATCTTGATTTATTCCTTACCACTACTCCAGGATCATTCACTTTATTCTTAAAGACCCAATTTATTATAACTACAGTTTGTCCCTTTGGTCTTTCCACAAGCTCTCAAACATCATTCCCAAAAAATTGGTTCAATTCTTCCTGCATGGCTAAAATCCAAAACTCATCAAAAAGGGCTTGATTTATGTTGGTGGGTTCAGTTATTGAGATAAAGGCAGAGTGGTTCACTTCCTTCCTAATTCATATCCAGTCCTAACTCCATTAGAAGGGTCTCCTAAGATCAAATCTTTGTACTTGTAGAGTATCTTAAATCTCTAGGCAAGGTGTGTGAAGGTCCAACCCATTCCTCCAGATATATGTTTTCTACTCCTTAGGTAACATCTCCTACTCCTTCAGTGTTTTGGTGTTCTACTCCCTTCTCCAAATTTTCTACTCGAGTGGTAATCTCTCCAACATCATCATCATCCTCTACTCCAGGCTTTTTAGGATCAGACTCATCAAACACTACATGTGTAGTTTTTTCCACCATCAAAGTTCTCTTGTTAAACATCCTAAAAGACTTCCCAACACTAGAATATCCCAAGAACACTCCTTCATCAGATTTTGGATCAAATTTTCCTAAGTGAGACTTCCCATTATTGTTAATAAAAACCTTACAACCAAAGACATGAAGGTGGGAAAGATTGGGTGTCCTACCCTTAAGGATCTCATAGGGTGTCTTATCTAACTTGGCTCTAACATTCACCCTATTCAACACATAACAAGCCGTGTTAACCGGTTCAGCCCAAAAGTATTTTGGAAATGAATACTCAGCAAGCATGACTCTAGCGGCTTCCACTAAGGTTCGGTTCTTCTTTTCAGCTACCCCGTTCTGCTGAGGGATCCTAGGAGCTGAAAAGTTATGGCTAATCCCCTTGTCCTCACAAAAATCTCAAAATCTTTCATTTTCAAACTCTCCCCCAAGGTCACTATGGATTGCTAAGATCTCACAACCTAGCTTTTTTTAAATCCAAGTAAAAAAGGTTCTAAACTCCTTAAAAGACTTATTTTTGTGTGAAAGAAATCTAGTCAAAGTGAACCTTGAGTAGTCATCAATAATTATAAAATCATATACTTCCCCTCCCAAGCTGGCAGTGTTAATGGGTCCAAACAAATCCATGTGAATGACTTCTAAAGGTCTAGAGGTGCTAATGTCCTTAATGGGGTGATAAGAGGAGTGGACTTGCTTTCCTAATTGGCAGGCATCACAAAGGTGGTCTTTAGAAAATTTCAGTTTGAGGACACCTCTAACTAGGTCTTTTTGAGTCACTTTCTTAAGGATTTTCATACTAGCATGACATAATCTTCTGTGCCACAATCATGAATCATCAACAGTAATTTTTAAGCAAAAAGATGCAGCTCATTCAATATTATTTAAATCAAGCATATACACATTGTTGATCATCTTTTCCTGCAAAATAGTGTTATTATTTAAACTTATAATGCATGAATTTACAAAGAATTGTATGATGAAGCCCTTGTCGCAAAGCTGACTAATGCTGAGAAAGTTGTGTTTTAATCCATCTACTAGAAAAACATTTTCAATCATAAGGTTCTTGGAATTACAAATTATACCTGCGCCTACCACCTTCCTAATGGCGTTGTCTCCAAGAGTAACCTTGCCTCCTGTCCTGGTCTCCAGCAAAATAAATTGATTGGCATCACCAATCATATGTCGAGAGCATCCGCTGTCCAGGTACCACATACTCTCACGAGGCCTTTTATGAGAGCTTACCTATAAAATAATCAAATGTAAGTTTTAGGAACACAAGCAGGTTTAGGTCCCTTCTTATGAAAAATAGAATGCAATGCATGTGTGCTATGCTGTGAATCATGTAATTTGGGTCTCTACACCCAATGTGTATTATGGTGAACAGTGCAAGTGTGTAAGATGTGTCCTAGCATGCCACATGAAAAGCATCTAACTCCGAAAAAAGGATTTCTTAAATGGTTTGGGTAGTAAGCCTCTTCCTAGGTTTAGGCTTTTGATCAAGTGTAGGTGTCATCCAATTTTTCTTAAGGGCATCCAATTCATTGTTAATCCTCAAGTTAGAATCTTTTAAAGCATCATTATCAATTCTCAAATTATGCACTATCTCTTTAGATTTATTAAAATCAGATTCAAGTGATATGTGTGAAACTTTGTATGAATCATGCTCTTCAATTAATTCAGAATGCTTTTTATTTAAATCATCAAATTCATCAAGTAGAGACTTATGATTTGAATCAATTGTAGAATAATCTTTAATCAAAATTTCATGCTCTTTTTATAAATTTAAAAACTCTAATTTCAAACTAGCATGAGTTTTCTTAAGTTTTCTATATGATGCATGAATTTTTTCAGAAACATCAAGGAGTTAGTCGTAGGATAGTTAACATACCTCTTCTTGATCAAGATGATCGTCTGCTATTAAGCACAAGTTTATTATCTCATCTTCAGGTTCAATCTCAGATGAATCGGATGCAAAATTAGCCCAGAACGCCTTTTGAAATTTCTTTTTTTGTCATTCTTAAACTTGGGTTTCTCTTCACCCTTTTCTTTGCTTGAGTGAGACATGAGTGTAGGGCAATCAGCTTTCACATGTCCAGGTTTTCTTGTATTCAAAACAAACCATATCATTAGAACTTTTAAAATTTTTGTTTCACTTACATTTGTTCCACTTTTGATGATACTTTTGTTTCTTCCTTAGAAAGCTTTTGAATTGCCTTGTGATTAAGGCAAATTCATCGCTTTCAGACCCGAAAGAGTCGGAGTTCGTGTCGTTGGCCTTCAATGCCAAAGTTTTCTCCTTTCTTTTCTCACCTGCATCCAAATTTTTTTAATTCACTCCTTGCTCATAAGCAATGAGTGAACCAAGTAAGTTGTCAATCGAATAAGTATTCAAATATTTAGATTCAGTAATGGCGGTGATTTTAGCATCAAAAGAGGAAGGAAAGCATATCAAAATTTTGTTCACTTTTTTATAATTTGAAAGTTATCTTCCTGAGGTATGCAAAGAAGTTACAATCTGAGTAAACCTTGTATACATATCAGAAATTGATTCAGAAGGTTTTATACAAAAAAGTTCGTAATTATGTAAGAGAATATTCAAACGAGATTGCTTTACTTTATTGGTTCCTTCATAAATAATGCATAACCTATCCCAAATCTCTTTACCAATAGAGCAAGTAGAAACACGCATGTAATCTTCAGACTTTAAAGCACAGAAAAAATAGTTTAAACACTTCGCATTAAGTTGAGCTAAATATCTTTCATCAAAAGTCCATTCAGTAAAAGTTACTTCAGTTTTAATTCCATTAGGTTCACGAGAAGGTGGAGAATATCCTTCTTTAATAAGCATCCACATGTGATAGTCAGTTGATTATAAAAAAGTAGACATGCGAGTTTTTCAAAAATCAAAAGGTAGATTGTCAAACAAGGGTGTTCATGTAATAAAGTATCCTTCAGTTGTATTATAATTCCCAAAGTGAGCGATGGATCAAAATTCAAAAAGTTTTCAAACTCAGTTTTTATGAATCCTGCTCTGATACCACTTGAAAGTTCATTAATGATGTTAGGCCCTTATGAACTAGCCCAAAGCTAACCGAGAGGGGGGGGGGGGGGTGAATTGGTATTTAAAAAAAAATTTAACCAAAGCACAACAAAGCTCAAACTAAAATCACCACAGAAAACAAGTGTGAAAAAATTAAATGCTGAAGCAGGAAAAAGAGAACACAAGGGTTTATAGTGGTTCGGTCAACTCGACCTACGTTCACTCCCCGGAGGCGCCCTCCGAGTATTACACTACCAAAGTGACTCTCCTTTTGCTCCCACAGTAAGGCGGAGAAGCCCTTACAAAAACCTTCTTTTTCCACCCTCGGCAAGGCAGAGAACCCAACTCCTTTTGCTTCCTGCTGAAGCAGGCAGAGAACCTTGATCGATCGCTGAAGCCTACTTCTCCCAACCCTTTCAAGGATAAGAGACTCTAGTGTAAGAAGAAGTGGAACAATGCTTGGAGCAATCCTTATTAATCTCCCTTATAAGCTCCCCATAATAAGATCCTCTTTCTCTCTCCCTCTCTTTCTCTCTCTCCTCTAGGCTTTTTGAGGTCTAGACAGCAAAAAAAGATTGTTCAAAATGTTGAACAATAGCCCTTAAATAGAAGAGCTTCAAAATAACTCATTAATTCCAAGTTGCCTACATTATCGTCCAGGACGATACTAATATCGTCCTCTACGATCAGTACAATTTGAGCCTAATCAGCCAGGACGAACAGAAGAAAAATGTTCATATCATCCAGGACGATAATAAATTGGCATGTACGATTAGTTCAAATCACAGACCATCGGCCAGACAATCGCTCTGAAAAGAAATATGGACGATTCCAAAATAGCTTGATCGTCCATGATGATTAGTTCAAATCAGAGGAAAATCGTCCAGAGCATCGTCTGGAATTTGAGCTGGCTGATTTTGATCAGCCAGACCATCGCCCGGAATTTGAGCTGTATGATATTTATCATCTAGGAGAAATTAAGGTTCCTGAACGGATCATTCTGGCTGATCTTACGATCGTCCAGGACGATGTGATCGTATCAATCATCCTTAATTGATTTACTAAATTACTAGATTAATTTGGGCATAATTATATCAAATCGTCCAGGACGATACAAGATCATCCTGGTAGATTGCCAAAAATAAAGAATGCCTAAATAGATCATGGCGGCTGATTCTTTCTATTTTAAGCCTATCGACCTGGCCGATACATGTATCATCCAGGTCGATCGGCTAATGACGGCTGCCTTAACTAAGATGACTGATTAGGGTTTCTGTTTTGAACCCTATCGTCCAGGACGATAATAATTTCGTCCGGGACGATGTGAGTAAAAATATAAATTCTAAGTCAGAAAGTAAAAATCACTCAAGTGTGTGTATAGGGTTACTTAGCATCAGAACACTTCAATGATTACAATTGATTCAAGAAAGGGAAAAAGAAAAATACAGACTGACTCAGACCTAGTCTACCCAATCTTGAGCTGGTTCCGATTGCCGTCTGATCTTGTGGCCCTGAAATGTCAGTTGAAAAGGCAGTCGTAGAGAAACAAGAGTATTTTCTAATCATCAAAACATAATCCATGAAAATAAATTTACAACACAATTCACATCGAACCTCAAAATAAACTCTAAATGCAATAATAGTCAGGACTATTGATGTTGCAACCACCTATTCCTTCTTCACAAATCAAAATTTCTTATATTTGCAATTACCTATTAGGGTTAAAATTACAATTATGATATCATTATTAGTGTTGTTATTTTTTCTATTGCAACTTCTCAACTAACTTATGCAAGTTATTTTTATAATTCCATTGGTCCATGAATGAGAAGTCACCTCATGTTCCCTACTAATCCAGGTTCACAATATTGAGATGATGAAACATTTGATGCATGATCAAATTCTTCTATTTTTATATGAATTTTTGGCGACTTCGAGCAACTTTACTATCCCTAGTTAAGCCTTTAATCTCCATTAACTCTCATTAAAAATGAATAATATAATTTCTTAAAAACTTTACCTATTCATGCTTTATATTAAACAATTCTTGAGAATTCTTCAGTGGCTATTTGGCACTAGCAAATTAAATTACAAACACTTCTTAAACTTAATAAAGGAAGTAATATTTCTTAAAGAGGAGTAAAAGACACTATTTTTATAACTTGTCGGGTAGTGAAGAAAAGTTGGCACTTAAGTTCATTATTTATACTCAAAAGAGAGGTATTCACCATGTAGTTGGATCCATTTTTCTTTTGTATTAATCCAAATAAGTCATCATGAACTTTTCTATATATCTTTGCAATGTCCACATAAATTGAATTTGATAATTTAAATTAGTACTTCTCTACATATCAAGGTCTAGGAAACTTAGTAGTGATCTTAGGAAGGTACTTCTCATCAATTATTACATTAGATTTGAGTGCTATGAAACTCAGTTCCAGCCTGTGGATGATAAAATTAGATGATCCATCTTTTGGAATCTCAACTAAAGAAGATGACATTGACTCCCATTCTAAAACTCCCTGAATAATTCTTATTAGTTGCCCTACTATCAAACTCATTTTCTTGGTCTTAAAATTCTTGCAACTTTGTCATGGATGCCTCTTGATCCATTTCATCCTTTCCTTCATTACTTAACTTGAGGCTATATGTATCAATGCACCTTCATTGTATCTTAGAGAATGTTAGATTCCAATTTATCTATGAATAACACAATACTCTTATTAATAGTAATGGAAAATATAAAAACATAAAAATGAGATAGAAAGATAGATAGTGATTATGAGATTTGCACTAAATTGATATGATAAACTACATACAGATGTGATTTAAGTCAATCAAGATATGGCAGAATGTACTAGTCTTTATTTTGACAATAAAGGCTAAGGTTCAGCATTACAGTAAAGGCAATATTTCAGTAATAGAAGTAAAATTGTATAATAAAACTTACTATTGCTTGCTATAAAAAATGAATAAATCTAGCTAATTTTTAGTTATATCATACCATAATTAACTCGTTATGAGCTCAAAGTTGATCTTCAAGGATGAGATTTTCATAAATGTCATTATCATATTCATTATTTATATGATGAGAAATTTAAAGGTTGAAAGTTTTTTAGAACTTATTTGACCTAGTTCATGATCAAGTCCATAAGAGATAAAATGTTAAGGGCTTTCATGGAAGCCAAGTGCCATGTAAATGTGCCAAGTAACTTTGAATATACCTACCTAAAAGCTATAATAATTTCGAAGCTTTATTGGGCACCTTCATGTGTACTAAGGAGCATTATAAAAACTCGAGAATAAGCGTTTGATAGTGATTATTTCGAAGCTTATCATTTTTTCACACTCATTATGGATGGGGATAGTGATTATTGGATGCTTTTGTTGCATGCTAGTGATTATTGGAAGCTATTATTACACACATGAAATCACTGTCAAATCACTTAAGTTATAATCACTGTCACATACTAGTACTTATTGGAAACTATTGTTGCCTGCCACTATATAATCTAATGAATAAAAGTATTAGAATTTTTTTTAAAATTTTATTTAAATTATTTTGAATTATTTTTATTTCATTTTCTTTCATACTAAAAGTATTATTTTAAAGAGAGACCGGCTAATACATCTATCGATACAACTTTATTACTCCTTTGCTTTTCAGATCATAATCACAATTTTGTTTAACTACTGCTTTCTTGCTATTTTCAGAAAAAAAAATTATACTAGGAAGCTATTTTTTGTAACAGCTTTCGAAAAGTTACTTTCTGCACAATAACTTTACAATTGTCTTTATTAAAATGCTGCGACCTTCCCAAATAGATCCTAATTTAAATTTAACTTTGATATTCCAATTGTCTAGTTAGAGGCGATATTAAGGGTCTATTTGGGATGACTACATTTTTTTGTACATGTGACTATAAAGTTGTTGTGCGAAAAATAATTTTTTTTTTTAAACTGTTGTAAAGAGCAGCTTCCTAGTTAGTACAGAAATTTTCATGAAAACAACAAGAAAACAATAGCCAAATAGAATTGTAATTACGATCTAAAAAAAAGAGTTGTAAAAAAGTTATCATAAATAAACCCTTAGTCAAATTTAGTAGGCCGATCTCAACCCATATATCAAAAGAATTATTTTGATTGAAATCAAATTAGACTCAACCCAAAAGTGATTAATTTTGATTAGAATTTTGAGTAAATCAAAGTCAAGTCAATTATTTCTATAACTTAATTTTAATTAATTAATGAGAACTGCTACAAATATATGCTTAAATTATATATAGGTAATGTAATTACATTAAAAATTAAATTATTATCAAACAAATTTGTGTTACAATCAATTATTATCATGACCTTCATCTCTTGGAAGCTAAATTATTTATGATTTGATAGCATTGAGAAAACGAGGCTTATTTTATTGAAGAGTATTATTCAATTCATTTATTATTTAAGAAAATGATTACTCTAAGAAAATCAATAACATTTGTTTTGAACTTTATGTCCACTCAACGATGTATTTTTAAACATTTAATCACATTATAATATGATTTATTAATTTACTAATTGGATTTAGAGTTCATACGTCCTATAATATCTTAAGGTGAAGAAATATACCAATCGTTTCTCTTCTTGTGAAATATGTTTGAAAATTTATTTCAGACTAACATATCTCTTTTGAATGATGGACTACTTTTTGTAAGTCTCTTAAGATCAAATTTTGATTTAAATAACATTTGAATAGAATTTGATCAATGTTGAGACCATATGCGACATAAATTCAATATATACATTTCCAACGTATACAACTAATTATACTTCATGTACATAAGACTTTGTACATAAGAAATAATAACGAAAACCTCGACCCATAGCTGCTACTAATGCATGATCACATGAAAGGCCTAACATTAAACTTCATGCATGAACTTGTTTTCTTCTATAACATTAAGTTCATCTTCAAGGTATTGTAGTTCAAATTGACTAATGTGATAGACAATCATATTATGAGCATCATTCAAGAGTTTCACAAATGTATTTAATTCTCTTTGCTAAAATAATTAATGTATTTGTTGCAATATTGTGGCTATCAAAGAATTGTTTTTGCATTAAGTGCCTTAAAAATTTCAGCATTATAAACATCAGATAAGAGCGTGCATTATTACTCTAAGAAATACAAGTTGTCATTAAGTTGTATTAATTTCTAGAGAAGAAAGTAGAAGCTCATCTCTCAATGTTAACTTCAGTATAAGATAAGATGTTATGATGGATTCTTAACATGTATTTTATCAAAATATCTAAATAACTCAAATCTTTTGTAAGCTTGGGAAGCTGAGTAATATACTCTTAGGGATAACTATAGATTGTAAATTTCATATAATATTTATTGCTACATGATGATCACGGGCACCATTATGAACCTAAAAAAAATAACAAAGTAGTGGCATTACTCTTATGTTTATCAGAGACTAACACCAAGTTCTTCAATGTGTCTATTAATAATTACCTTAATTTAATCATAAAATACAGTCAAAACTTATTATTTTATAAGTCAATAATTGTAAATGCCACTAATAAATATGAATATTAGCATCGTGTGCCACAACCAAAATCAAAGATCATATATAGCAAGTATTCAATAATGTTTCATCCACACTTAACACTAGGCGGTAAGAACTTTTGAATCCTTAAATAAAGGTACCCGAAGTGGAATATACAAATATAAAGTAGCCATCACTATCTTATTGTCGATCAATAATTGTCCCGAGATTTCTTTTGTGCACCATAATTGTAATAGTAGCTTTTAAAATGATGCTTCAATAACCCTCTCATGAAGGTGATATCTTGCTCATGCCACCTCCAATCAATCTTATAATATAAATAAATCAATATCATCAATTTTCTTTTAATGTTAGGATCAAGGGAGATTATTAGACACTGAGAAACTTTGAGTGTTCCTTTTTTTATGTTTAGTCAGGGTGTGGTAATAAATGGAATTTGTGTACTAAAAAGCTGCTTTAAGAAGCAATAAAAAAAACCGTCCCAAACGAAGCCTTAATAGATAAGAAATATCATCCAATGAATTAGGTAATCATCCAAAAGTTGCCTTTTTGGAGGAATTGATGGTACTTCACTAAAGAGATAAATACCATCTAATTTTAGATTAAATTCTCTTATCAATATTTGTCACTTTGCATATAAGATTCATTAAAAGAATAATTTTTTCATATCTTCAATTCCTTACTTAATTTTCTTACTTTAAGGAATTGAAGCCATCTCAAATAAAACTTACTTCCTAACGCCGTTTTATGAAACAATAAGAAAGTCATCTTAAATAAAATCTAAAATTGTGATATACTAATAATATGTTTAAAAATATGATTCACAACTTGAAGACTTTTTAAAGAATTTATTTTCTGTCAGAGCTCAGAGTCAATAATGATATCATCTGTACCAAAACACAGCCACAAAATAAATAAAAGTGCTCCTTCAGTTAGACTTTTCTTTAAAAAAAAAATTTCTGGTGGTTCAGATAATAAGAAAATATATTAATTTTTTTTAATCTGATCATATAATCACAAGATTAATGCCACGTTTATAAGTTCTGTCCCTATCTTTTTTTATTTTTATTATTTATTTATTTATTTATTTTAAGTTCTGTCCCTTTCTGTTAGAAATATCTGACCCCATTCTTTTCCCCTCTCAATAAGCTTCTTCTTTTGATCATATCCACAAAATTGAGCTATGCAACCTGTGAAAGATTTAATAGATTTTGGCGTCACGAGTTGCTTTTGCTTTCGGTAACGTAGGCAAAATTTTTATTAACAAAAAAAAAAATATTAAAAAATATCTTAAAAAGCAGTAAGAAAGTTATTCCAAACGAAGCCTATTAGTCTATGACTTCATTTGAGATAGTTTTCTTATTGCTTTGTTTTTCAGATTGTAACTTCAGTTTTTGTTTGATCACTATTTTTTTTATTAATTTTAATAAATTTTTTATGCTAAGAAGTCATTTTCTACAGCAACTTTCAAAAGCAGTTGATTTCTATAGGAGCTTTCAAAAAAGCTATTATCTCCGTAGGATCTTTACAATCACTTTTATAAAAAATTGCAGTCATCCCAAACGAACCCTATATCATATCTAGCAGAATTGAAAGCGATTCTTTCTTCAAAACACGTAAAATTGAAAGCGACTCATACATGCACCAACTTTTATGAGAAGTATTGACAATGGACAACTCATCTAAGACGCAAGCCTTTGGAGAAAGGTTGGTCTCATTGGTTCAATCAGATCAAATCAGCTTGATGACAAAGCTATATATGAGCAGAGAAAAACTAGAAGAAGTCCTTCCTAGAGTACTTACCAATAAGTATTAGAAGATTCTAGAATGAAGCAACATGAAATCCTCAAAATAATTCAGTAGCATATATATTTTGCTAGAAAAGAGAACTAAACATGCTTATTTAAAGGCACTTACAAGACTATTCACTAGAACTTCTCCTAGAAATAGGGAATAGAGGACATACTTAAGATACTTGAAATCATTATCTCAATGATCATAGCTTTAGGCAATAAAAAATATTGTAGGGCTTCCTCGCTTTTTCTCCATCTATTTTTTCTTCATTTCTCTTCTTTTTTGCTATCTTACATTCCTATTTTTGTGTATTTATGGGGAAAAAAAAAAAAGATTCAAACATATTCTAAGCTATGGTGAGCATAGATTGATGCCATAATCACAAGACATGCCTTCCCAATACAAAGTAAGGAAGAACAAAGAGAAGAATCAATGGAGATGGAGAACCAATTGTTTGCACTAAACCAAAAACTAGCTAAAATGGAAGATTGGATCATAAAAATTGTCCAAGGGATCCTAGAGCATGCACCCATATATGTCACCCATGTAAACTCACCAGACATGCTAATTCTCATCTCCCCCAAATTATGGCCTCAAAGTTTTCGCACACTAACGTCGACCTCAACGATTGATGACACTTAGTATCCAAAAAAAAAAAAAAAAGATGAGATAATCACATTGCAAAGTACTGAGAAGCTGCCACCAACATTGACCAATGCTATCGCCAAAGAAATCATTGAAGGTACAATCTCATTACCTATTATATGGAGTGAAAGAAATTACCATTATAGTGCATTGATAACTTTATTATAGTCGACACTAAAATAACATACAATGCAATTGTTTAGCCCTACCCTCCTTATGGCCTTTAAATTGGTAGTATTAGGGGTGTCAATATTTGACCCGACCAGAAAATCCGACCCGAACCCGACCCGAACCCGACTCGAAAATTTCGGGTTCGGTTCAACCCGAACCCAAACCTAGTCAGGTTCGGGTTAGGGATTTCGACCAGTTTGTAAAACCGGATAAATCAACTCGGTTTGACCCATTTTTAATTAATTTAGAAAGGTTTTAATGGATTTTTATGAAATAAGTAAATGATATTTCAAAAAATTATAAACATTATTGCCCAAATTAAATTAATATTGATTTATTTTAATTAATTGAAGTAAATCTTATCTCAATTTGATTTAAATAAATTGAATTAAATAAAAAGATTAATAAAATATACCTGAATCGGGTCGGGTTTGGGTTGACTAGGACCCGAAGCGGGTCGGGTTCGGATTCGAAAAACTGACCAGTTTGCAAAAACAGATCGGGTTGAACAGGGTTGAGTCAATTTTGGGTTGGACCCGAACCCGACCCGTGACCCGATTTTGGCAACCCTAGGTAGTATCCACCTACCATATTATTATGAGCTTTCTAACAATTGGATAGGTTGTTACTTTATAAAGAGACTTGTCCAATCAATGGCATGGTACATAAAGGAAATGAGAAACATATAAAAAGATATTCTATAACTCAAGATCCATAAAGGAGCCAAACTTGAGATAATGAAGGTCATCGATGAAATATCAATCTTTAATGAAGATCCTTATTAAACTCTATGAATTAGTATCATATTCAAGAAATGATGATAATAAAACTTTTTTAATCATTCTAAAAGAACTTTAATCATTCTAATTAATTGCTAGAATGTCATGGGTATACATGAATGTCATCTATCATTAACTCAATATGGAAAAGTCACAACAAAAAATAAAATAGAGAATTAGGAAATTCTATATAATGTTGGCTGATCCCATCTTTTGTGTTGCTAAATAATTATTAAAGTTTGAATTCATTTGAGAGGTAAAATACCGTAAGTAGATCTCAAATGTTCCTTGTTAAATAAGGTTGCTGAAAAATGGTAAATAGGTATTGACTTCATTAACTACAGGAAAATCGTCTATTACCGGCGGTTTGTTTCGGCGGTTACCATTAGCTTTCCGGTGGTTTTTAAAAATATCGGCGGCTTGTCAACGGTTCAGAAACCGCCAGTAAAAATGGCGCCGGAAACCTTTTCCGGCGGCTGTGTTTTTCCAACGGTTCTTTCACCTGCGGTTTTCCAGTGGTGTATACCACCGGTGACCGTCGGTTTTGTACCGGCGGCGTACAAGCCGTTCAACCGCCGGTAAAGTATCGTCGTTATTACAGCGTTGACCGCAGGTAAGTCGCCGGTGCTTTACCGGCGGCTGTACGGCGGTTAAAACCAAAGGAAGTGCCGTTGGTGAGACCGTCGGTGTGTCGCCGTTGAGCCGCCGGACATCGTCGGAATATTGCTGGTAGTTACTTTAACTTAACCTTTCTAAAGGACAATAATTTGCTCTGTTCAGTTGACACAGTAATATACTTAAAATCAAATTTCCCAAACATTCTAATTACCTTATTAGAATACCATAAAATTAAATAATATGCAGTCAACTAAAAAGAGATTGCCTTCATTACTAGAGACAGGTTTTATAACTATAAGGTGATTCCATTCAACCTCAATAATATTAGGGAAACTTACCAATATTATATTGCATATTTAAAATTTAAAGAGCGAGATAAATTGACATGTATGTGGATAATATAGAGTACTTGAAGCAACTTATCAACCTACTTATCTCTAGAAACTGATTGGGCATGTTCATTTAGAGAATCCTACAAGCCTTCTCTTAAGAATGCAACCTACCCATGTTAATTCAGTCAATAAATTTTGGTGATTTTACCTCATATTAAGAAAGTTTTAAAACATATTTATGTTTGCTTACTTTTGTTGAAAAGTGCAAAGCAATTGTAATTATATTTTTTGGGAAAATTTGAACATAATCTTTTTGAATTTCATTTAGTTTTATAGCCGAACTCATCATTATGAATGATATGTCACCTTGGGTGGTGAAAATATCATTCCTAATAGATTCAGATTACAAAATCATATGTTTTTATCCCAACTACCATAATTAAATTTAGGAGAGAATTACGTATGATACAGGAGAATCAGAATGACATTTAATAGTATATTTGACTATGGTAGTTAAAATGCTTTATCATTAATTATTAAAGTCAGATTTTCATAGTGAACTACATATAACCCCGAAGGATCAAAATGATGTTCAGATACGTATCTAACTATAATAATCTACATACACTTATCATTAATTTCATATTCAATCATATTAATAGTAAATAATAGATTCCCCAAAAAATGTAGGATATCACCTTCTATCAGCCTTTTAAATATTACGATAATAATCTGCTTTGATTTTGATTTTTTCAAAGAGAATAGTTCTTTTTCCCATTTTATTTAGGACACTACAAGAAAAAACGCTCAGTTCCGACAGATTTTTTGGCGAAAAAAAATTCATTAAAAAGTCTGGTGATCCAGTAGATTTCCGACGGAATATTTCCAGCTTATTTTCTGTCGTATTTCCAATAGATTTTTTGAAGGAATTTTCTGACATATTTTTCGATGGAATTTCAGACGAAGTTTTGAATTTTTTGTATAATACTTATTATTAATTTTTAAAATTATTCATTTTATTAAATAAAATTAATCAAACTAAATATTGTTATACTCAAATAATAACAAAGTTATAATAATAATTATTATGTTTACGGTAATAGTTTAATAATTATTTATTTAATTTTAAACTAAATATTGTTAAGCTAATTATAAAGAATTTTTAATAATTATTCATTTTATTAAACAAAAATATTTAAACTGAATATTATTAAAAAATTAGCTAAACTAAATATTGTTAAAAATTAATTAATTTAAATATTATCATTTTTAATATATATTTATCAAAAATATTTTCGGTGGAATTTTTTTGATGGTGTTTATTTTTCACCGTATAAATTTTTGATGAATTTCTTTCATTTTTCGGTGAAAATGCCCGCTAGAAAATGTCATTTTTCTTGTAGTGGGAACTGACTAGACTAGAGTTTGATTATTTCTAGGGTCTTAAAACTCCTACGAAGGCAAACCTTCATAGTTAATTGCATAGTATGAAGTTTTTAGCTTCATATGAATACTATCAATTATAATAATGGTAGAAATTTAACTCGAATTTTCAAGAAGTTATATGAAATATGAGATGTTAGAATTTCAAATGGCATTGGATCAATTATAAGCACTTATTTTGGAGGCCAGTGGAGAAAGAGTAAAAGGTATTTTGAGATTCTGAAATAATTCTAAAATGCCTTAATCTATCCTATGTCATTCTTTAAATTTTGGAGAAGAAAAATTTTTAGTTTGAGTTGATATTTTATTAAAAATTTAGGATTAAATCCCTAATGTTGGGGCTTATGATTTTGGATCTGCCCCAGAATCTAAATCTAAGTTAGGCGCTAAACGATAGTGCCCCGAACATAACTAATTAAATGCAAATTTGGACTTACCTCGGCCTGGATAGGATTGCTAGCTAAACCACGTAGGCACTTTAAAACGATGTATCCATTCATTATGAAATATGGGTAAGGTTAATTATTTAAGTTTTTAAAAAATTAGGGCAAGCATCTAGAGAATATCATAATTGGCTGCTTTACTTATATAGGGTGATTATGCTTGATATAATTAAAACTATATTAATTTTTAATTAGTTTCCAATATAATGCATACTGATTGATTTTGTATGCAAAAATTATATGATGAATTTTAAAAATAGGCTTAGAAATAGATTTTTTTTCTTAGAGATACACAATATTCCTAGATAGAGCTGCACCCTAATAGGTCAAGTGGTTTACCATGACCCGTGGGTGGGGGTTTCCTAACAAGGAGAGAAGATAAATATAGATGCATGAGAAACCCTTTAATACTCAGGAATACTTCTTAGGAAATATTTATCTTTCAATGTGAGTTTGATATTTTTTATTTAGTTACAAGTAGATAAAATTTTTTTGTTATCCTTAAGAGCCCAATTGTGTTCCAGGCTAAGGCAAAACTTCACATATAAGAAAGAAACCTAGAAAAGTAGGAAATTTTAAGGCATAATCAATTTAAACAATCATCCAATCAAATAATGTCAAATCAGTAGAAAATTATATAAGACAAGTGCCACTTAATATATAACCTAGGGTATGTAAAAGTAATAGCGGTCAGGCACTACTGGAAATATCCTGAATTCTAATCCTGTAGAATGAAGCAGGGTTAAAATGTGATTTTTTTTAGTCTTCGCTACTTCAACTCTTTCCTTCGGGCTCCATGGATCCACCGGGTCCAGATATCCAAATGAAAAAAAAAACTCTTCCCTAAATGGATGTTTCTTTTCTCTTTAGATTTCAAGTCAACATAATTTGGATCTCTAAATGGAAGGAACTCCTCCTAAAAGGGGTATTTCTTTTCTCTTTGAAATCCAAATTAAATACTAAAATATCCTATTTTAAGGTACTTTTATAACTCTTTTTTTAATTTATATGTATAAGAAAATTAAATGACTCTAATATAACTAGCACGTTATCCTAAGCAATTCATATATACAATCTTTCAAATCACAAGCATTTGTATAATCAATTGCTCATAATTGATCCACCACGTTTACTTGGCCATGCTTTTAAATTTTAAAGGGGATTAGTAATTTTAACACTTGTAGAAATTTTCATTAATCACATATTTTTTATTTTCCCCCTTTATATAGTTCTATATTAGCATGATCACCTACAAAAAACTTTATTAGCATCTAGATCATCTTAACCAATGATAAATCTAGTGCCTAACACATCATATCACATTTAGCATGACAGAAAGGAATATTACATTAATATGCAACACAAACCACGTCAAACCATATCCACCAACATGCAAGAAAAATCATTTGAAATTCATGAAAAATCTACATCACACAAAAGCAAGTACAAAATAACAACGGCTAGCTTAAATCTAGGATTAGTTATCCTAACAAGTCATCTACAATGTGTCAGGTAGTGTGGTTTGGATATATCCTAGGTGGGCTGTGATTTAGAGTTTTTCTAATGTCTTCTTTAGTTTTTTGTAGGTTAAGGAAATATTTAATTTGTGTTTAAGTTTAATATTTTGATGTTTATTTTAGGATGAGTTTTAAATATTAAAGTTTATTAATGATTGATTTTCTAATATCCTGAATTTTAATTGGATGTTTTAGTCCTTAAGCATCAAATGTTAATACACTTATGCTCTTTGAAATAGACTCTACATAAGGTATGGAGGCTTTTATTATATAATAATTTATAATTAATTATTTAGGTTTACTAATAACTACCTTTTTTCATACTAGGGTTGTGAGATTTATTTCACCCTCTTTGGGTTAACTTAATAGCCTCGTAGGCCCGGGTTATCCAACAATTATCTTTTTGGGTAATATTTGATTTAGTTCATTAATTAGTTTTTTAAGTTTATTATAATCATTTTAATGCTTTATTAAGATTATAATTTATAATTTGCATTCCACCAAATCTGTTCATGGCGTTGTTATAATGAGTACGAGGATTATGGCCTCCTTAGGACACATAGCCTCATAACTTGGGGTAGTACATCCTAAAAACTCCATTGGTGGAATGTTATTTAGTTATTTTAATGTTGGTTATCTGATTTGATTGATTGAAATGGTGATTTGCTAAAGATTTGTCCATTTCTTGATTTTTTAATTTATTTTAAATTTTGGATTTTTAATATTTTTGGTAAATATTAGACCCTAAGATGAGCCAAATTATAGTGAGTTTGTTGCTTTAGAATTTTTATAATTAGTTATTATTTTTCAAAGTTTTAAAGTGTTTTTGAATTAAGGTTGACAAAAATATTGACTTTTTTTTTAATTCTAATTATTATATATTTTTTATAACTATTAGACCCTGGGAGGAGTCAAATTCCTTTTGAATTTACTCAATTTGGATTTTGCTATAATTAGTTATGAATTAAAAAAAAAAGGTGATTTAATTGAATTTTTTACTTATTTAATTAAGAGAATTTTCATATATTTGCATCAAACTCACTTCAAATCTCTTGAAATCATTCCTAAATGTCAGGAATATAAAATAGAAGTGTTTTCAAAAGTTTAAATTTTATTTTATATTTCCAATAATTTTTTAATTAATTAATTAATTAATTATTAAATTTCCCTAATTATTAAATAAAATTCCAATCCAAAGTGAGGTGGTGGGGCTTTTAATTTTCCAAGATATAGTATTCAATTATGAACATTTTGAGTTATTAATTATATTATTTGGATTAAATTTATATTTTTTGCATTTTTTTTAAAGTTTTGAAGCTCAAAAAGGGGCAAATTTTTGTTTTGCTTAATTTTATGATCAAATGAAGTCAAAATTCAATGAAATTAAAACATGGGATTTATGATGTCACTAAGTTCATTATTCAAAAGTTTTACTTCTATTGGGTATGTGTAGAATTGTTTAGAATTTTCTAAGCTTTCTATGAATCCTTAATTATTTTATCTATGTGTAGTGTTCCAATGGTTTTCAATCTTGGTCTATCTAACCCTTATACATAAACAAGAATGCCATAGAAAATTAAATAGAAAATCCTACCTATTTAGAGAGAGAGTTGTGGATTTCCACTTATGGGTCTATTTCACCTTGAAAACTGACCCAAGGCTAACCAAGAGGGGGGGGGGGGGGATGAATTGGTATTTTAAAACTTCTTTAAACCAAAGACCAACAATGCTCAAACCAAAATCACCATAGAAAAATAAGTGCTGAAAAATTAAGTGCGAAAGCAAGAAAAAGAACACAAGGGTTTATAGTGGTTCGGTCAACTCGACCTACGTCCACTCCCCGGAGGCGCCCTCCTAGTATTGCACTATCAAAGTGACTCTCCTTTTGCTCCCACAGCAAGGCGGAGAAGCCCTTACAAAAACCTCCTTTTTGCCACCCCCGGCAAGATAGAGAACCCAACTCATTTTGCTTCCTCCTGAAGCAGGCAGAGAATCTTGATTAATCGCTGAAGCTTACCTCTCCCAACCCTTCCAAGGACAAGAGACTTTAGTGGAAGAAGAAGTGGAACAATGCTTGGAGCAACCCTTGTGAATCTCCCTCATAAGCTCCCCCTCACAAGATCCTCTCTCTCTCTCTCTCTCTCTCCCTCTCTCTCTCTCCTCTAGGCTTTCTCAGGTCAAGACAACAGCAAAAGATTGTTCTAAATGTTGAACAATAGCCCTTAAATAGAAGAGCTTCAAAATAGCTCATTAATTGCATGTTGCCGACATTATCATCCAAGATGATATTAATATCATCCTGTACGATCAGTGCAATTTGAGCCTAATCAACCGGGACGATCTAGGACGAATAGAATAAAAAGTGTTCCTATTGTCTAGGACGATCATGAATCATCATGTACGATTAGTTCAAATCACAGACTATCAGCCAGACAATCACTTTGAAAAGAGTTCTGGACGTTTCCAAAAATGCTTGATTGTCCAGGCCGATATCACGATCGTCCCGGACGATTAGTTCAAATTAGAGGAAAATCGTCCAGAGCATCGCCTAGAATTTGAGCTGGCTGATCTTGATTGTCCAGACCATCACCTGGAATATGAGATGTCCGATATTAATCATTCAGGATCAACTTAAGGTTTTTGAATGGATCATCCCGGCCAATCTTGCGATCATCCAGGACGATGTAATCGTATCAATCATCTTAATTTCTTTCCTTAATTGCTTGATTAATTTAGGAATAATTATATCAAATCGTCCAAGATGATACACGATCATCCTGGCAGATTTCCAAAAATAAAGAATGCTTAAATAGATCATGGTGGCTGATTCTTTCTATTTTGAGTCTATAGTCCTGGCCGATACATGTATCATCTAGGCTGATCGACTATTGATGGCTACCTTAACTAAGATGACTGATTAGGATTTCTGCTTTAAACCCTATCATCCAGGACGATAATAATATCATCCGGGACAATGTGAGTAAAAATATAAATTTTAAGTCTGACAGAAAAATCACTCAAGTGTGTGTAGGATTACTTATCATCAGAACACTTCAATGGTTACAATTGACTCAAGAAAGGGAAAAAGAAAATTACAGACTGACTCAGACCTAGTCTACCCAATCTTGAGTTGGTTTATATTTTCGTTCGATCTTGTGGCCCTGAAATATCAGTAGAAAAGGCAGTCGTAAATAAATAAGAGTGTTTGCTAAACATCAAAACATAATTCATGAAAACATATTTGTAACAATCTCTCCCTTTTTGATGATGGCAAAACACTCTGACGATTAATTTCAAAACAACAGTGCAAAAATAGAAAGCTACCAAAATTCAGAATACATAACATAGCGAAAACACTCAAACATCCTACTCCCCATTTTGACATCTCAAAAAGGAGGAGGAAACAATGAAACAAAGTAAGCAAAACCTTTTTTTTTTTTTAATAAACCAAGGCATGAACATGATGTAGTATTACATGTGATTGATTTTAAAAGTTTATAAGTTAATGAGTTAACAACATCAAAAAATCCAAAAAATGGTAGAATATCCGATCATGGTTACCCTTAGCTCAATTTTTCTTTTAGTGTAAAATCATCTTTTGAAATCAATGATCTAACTCAAAGAATTCAATTGGATATGAAAAACGAATCTGTTCACCACTTGAATTTAAAAAAAATATCTTATAGAATAATGTAACAAAGTAATTATGTCACAATCGCAAAAATTTGAAATCAAGCCATTAATTTTATCAAGTGATATATGAATTCTTCCAAGTTTTAAAAGTTTTTGAAAGGATATGAGAGCTTGCTTTTAGTGGGCTCATTCTATGCCTCTTGTCAATTTGAATGGCTCTTTGCGCTTCTTTTTGATACACTTTGTGTATATATTTGTTTTCAATTTAGCATCATTGCGCATTTTTTGATTTTGACATCATTGTCCACTTTTTTTTTTCAACCTACATTCTCTTTCAAAAAAACTCTTAAATAATCTTAGTTGTGAGTATATCTTCTAGATATTAGAGAATAAAAACTCACTCTCTAATATAGAGAAGAACAATCCATAAATTAGAATCAATAATCGTATGAAATAAATGCAATGACAAGAGTAACGAGGAATTCTTGATGTGACAAAAGACTTTGATCATTATACATACAAGATAGATTTTATGTAGCAAGGTTAGAAAAGATCTTAATTGCATACTCCATTTATTAATTTGAGATAGAATATTGATTAGAAAAGAAAACTGTACCGCTAAAATATGTTAGAGAAAGAGACACAATCAACGATATATTTTTACCCTTTAATGAATTAAGAGATGTAAAATATTGACTATAAATTTTTAAAATAAAAACCAAGGCATACGATATTATTTCAGCGATGATTAAAAAAGTATAAAAACTAAACAAAAAACAAAAAACTTAAAGCAATAAATGAAGAAAAGAAGAAGAAAAAAAAGACAAGCAAAGAAGAAGAAAGAAAAAGAAAAGCAAATAAAAATCAAGTTCATGCATTTATGTCAATCACACCCAATCTGGTCCTTAAAGAGCTGAAAGTGTTGAAGGCCAGTGGTTTAATAAATATATCAGCCAATTGATTCTCAGTTGTCACATGGTGTAACTCAATGTCCCCCTTTATCACATGGTCTCTAATAAAGTGATGTCTAATGTCAATGTGCTTAATCCTTGAATGTTGGATAGGATTCTTAGAGATGCAGATGCCACTAGTGTTGTCACAGAAAATTAAGATCCTAAGGATAATCTAATACTTGTTGTTTCAACCAAAGGACTTGGGCCACACAACTTCCTAAGGCAATGTACTCAGCTTCAGCAGTGGAAAGTACAATAGAGTTTTGTTTTCTACTAGACGATAAGACCAAAGATTGTCCTATGAATTGACAAGTTCCAGAAGTATTTTTTCTATCCATCTTACATCCTGCAAAATCAGAGTCAGAAAATCCAATAATCTCAAAGGAAGTGCTGTGTCTAAGATACCAAATTCCTAAGCCTTAGGTCCCCAAAAGGTATCTAAAAATTCTCTTAACTGCAGTCAGGTGGGATTCCTTAGGGTCAGCTTAAAATCTAGTACAAAGAAAAAACCTAAATATTATATCAGGTCGGCTAGCAGTCAAGTAAAGTAAAGATCCAATCATGCCTCTATATTTCTTCTGATCAACAGACTTACCACTTGAGTCCTTATCCAACGGAACACTAGAAGTCATGGGAGTATTAATTGGCTTGGCTTTATCCATCTCATACTTCTTCAAAATGTCCTTTATGTATTTTGATTGATTTAGAAAGGTTCCATCATCTAATTGTTTTATGCTAAACCCCAAAAAGTAGGACAACTCTCCCATCATACTCATCTCAAACTCTTTACTCATTATTTTAGAGAATTCATCACAAAGTTTCTTATCAGAAGATCCAAAAAGTATGTCATCCACATAAATCTGAACAATGAGCAAATCATCTCCAACTTTTCTAAGAAAAAGGGTGGTGTCTACGCTCCCCTTAACAAACTCCCTTTCTAGTAAGAATGTGCTAAGCCTCTCATACCAAGCTCTGGGTGCCTGCTTTAAACCATATAAGGCCTTTTTTAATTTAAAAATATGATTTTGAAATTGGGAACTCTCAAAACTTGGGGTTATTCTACAAACACATCTTCTTTTATTTCCCCATTTAAAAAGGCACTCTTAACATCCATTTGAAAAAGCTTAAATCCTTTATAATAGGCAAAGACTAATAGCACTCTAATGGCTTCCAATCTAGCTACAGGGGCAAAAGTCTCCTCTAAAATCTATCCCTTCTATTTGGTTATACCCCTTAGCCACTAATCTTGCTTTATTCCTAACCACCACTCCAGAATCATTCACCTTGTTCTTAAAGACCCACTTGGTTCCAACTACACTTTATTCCTTAGGTCTTTCTACAAGCTCCCAAACATCATTCCTAACAAATTGGTTCAACTCCTCTTGCATGGCTAAAATCCAAAACTCATCAGAAAGGGCTTGGTTTATGTTGGTGGGTTCAGTCATTGAGATAAAGGCAGAGTGGTTCACCTCCTTCCTAAGTCCATATCTAGTCCTAACTCCAATAGAAGGGTCTCCTAAGATCAAATCTTTGGGGTGACTTGTAGAGTATCTCCAATCTCTAGGCAAGGTGTGTGAAGGTCCAACCCTTTCCTCCAGATCTATATTTTCTACTCCTTGGGTAACATCTCCTACTCCTTCAGTGTTTTGGTGTTCTACTCCCTTCTCCAAATTTTCTACTCCAATGGTAATCTCTCCAACATCATCATCATCCTCAACTCCAGGCTTTCTAGGATCAGACTCATCAAACACTACATGTGTAGTTTCTTCCACCATCAAAGTTCTCTTGTTAAACACCCTAAAAGACTTCCCAACACTAGAATATCCCAAGAACACTCCTTCATTAGATTTTGGATCAAATTTTCCTAAGTGAGACTTCTCATTATTGTGAATGAAAACCTTACAACCAAAGACATGAAGGTGGAAAAGATTGGGTGTCCTACCCTTAAGGATCTCATAGGGTGTCTTATCTAGTTTGGCTCTAACATTCACCCTATTCAACACATAACAAGTTGTGTTAACTGTTTCAGCCCAAAAGTATTTTGAAAGTGAATACTCAGCAAGCATGGCTCTAGCGACTTCCACTAAGGTCCAGTTCTTCCTTTCAGCTACCCCGTTCTGCTGAGGGGTCCTAGGAGCTGAGAAGTTGTGGCTAATCCCCTTGTCCTCACAAAAATCTCCAAACCTTTCATTTTAAAACTCTCCCCCATGGTCACTATGGATGGTCAAGATCTCACAACCTAGCTTTTTCTTAATCCAAGTAAAAAAGGTTCTAAACTCCTCAAAAGACTCATTTTTGTGTGAAAGAAATCTAGTCCAAGTGAACCTCGAGTAGTCATCAACAATTACAAAACCATAGACTTTCCCTCCCAAGCTGGCAGTGCTAATGGGTCCAAACAAATCCATGTGAAGGACTTCTAAAGGTCTAGAGGTGCTAATGTCCTTAATGGGGTGAAAAGAGGAGTGGACTTGCTTTCCTAATTGGCAGGCATCACAAAGGTGGTCTTTAGAAAATTTCAGTTTGGGGACACCTCTAATTAGGTCTTTTTGGGTCACTTTCCTAAGGGTTTTCATACTAGCTTGACATAATCTTCTGTGCCACAACCATGAATCATCAACAGTAGTTTTTAAGCAAAATTATGCAGTGTATTCAATATTATTTAAATCAAGCATGTACACATTGTTATCTTTCCCTGCAAAATAGTATTGTTATTTAAACTTACAATGCATGAATTTGCAAAGAATTATTTGATGAAGCCCTTATCGCAAAGTTGACTGATGCTGAGCAAGTTGTATTTTAATCCATTTACAAGCAAAATATTTTCAATCATAAGGTTCTTAGAATTACCAATTATACCTGCACCTACCACCTTCCTGGTGGTGTTGTCTGCAAGAGTAACCTTGTCTCTTGTCCTGGTCTCCAGCAAAACGAATTAATTGGCATCGCCAGTCATATGTCGAGAGCATTCGATGTCCAGGTACTACATACTCTCACGAGGCCTTTTGTGAGAGCTTACCTACAAAATCATCAAATATCAGATTTAGGAACCCAAGTAGGTTTGGGTTCTTTCTTATGAAAAGTAGAATGCAATGCATGTGTTCTATGCTGTGGCATGCAATTTGGGTCTCCACACCTAATATGTACTATGGTGAACAGTGCAAGTGTGTGAGATGTATCTAAACATGCCACATGAAAAGCATCTAACTCCAAGAAAAGAATTTCTTAAATGGTTTGGGTAGTAATGACTCTTCTTAGGTTTTGGCTTTTCATCATATGTAGGTGTCATCTAATTTCTCTTAAGAGTATCCAATTCATTTTTAATCCTCAAGTTAGTATCTTTTAAAGTATCATTATCAATTCTCAAATTATGCTCCATCTCTTTAGATTTCTTGAAATCAGATTCAAGTGAGGTGTGTGAAACTTTCAATGAATCATGTTCTTCAATTAATACAGAATGTTTTTTATTTAAATCATAAAATTCATCAAGTAAAGTCATATGATTTGAATCAATTGTTGAATGATCTTTAATCAAAATTTCATGCTCTTTTTGTAAATTCAAAAGCTCCAATTTCAAAGTAGCATGAGTTTTCTTAAGCTTTCTATATGATGCATGAATTTTTTCAGAAACTTCAAAGAGTTTGTCATAGGATAGTTCACATACCTCTTCTTGATCAAGATGATCGTCTACCATTAAGCATAGGTTTGTTGTCTCATCTTTAGGTTCAGTCTCAGATGAATCAGATGCAGAGTTCGCCCAGAACGCCTTTTAAAATTTCTTTTTGTCCTTCCTAGACTTGGGTTTCTCCTCACCCTTTTCTTTGCTTGAGTGAGCCTTGAGTGTAGGGCAATCAGCTTTCACATGTCCAGGTTTTCTGCATTCAAAACAAACCATGTCATTAAAGCTCTTAAAATTTTTATTTCCCTTACCTTTGTTCCACTTTTGATGATACTTTTATTTCTTCCTTAGAAAGCTTTTGAATTGCCTTGTGATTAAGGCAAATTCATCGCTTTCAGACCCGGAAGAGTCGGAGTTCATGTCGTTGGCCTTCAATGCCATAGTTTTCTCCTTTCTTTTCTCACCTACATCCAAATTTCTTTGGTTCACTCCTTGCTCGTAAGAAATAAGTGAGCCAAGTATGTTGTCAATTGAAATAAGTATTCAAATCCTTAGATTCAGTAATGACGGTGATTTTAGCATCAAAAGAGGAAGGAAAGCATCTCAAAATATTGTTTACTTTTTCATAATTTGAAAGTTCTATTCCTAAGGCATGCAAAGAAGTTATAATTTGAGTAAACCTTGTATACATATCAGAAATTGATTTAGAAGGTTTCATACAAAAAAGTTCATAATCATGCAAGATAATATTCAAACGAGATTGCTTAACTTCATTGGTTCCTTCAAAAGTAATGCACAACCTTTCCCAAATCTCTTTTCCAGTAGAGAAAGTAGAAACGCACATGTAGTCTTCAGATTTTAAAGCACAGAAAAAATAATTCAAACACTTCGCATTGAGTTGAGTAAAATCTCTTTCATCAAAAGTCCATTCAGTAAAAGGTACTTCAGTTTTAATTCCATTAAGTTCACGACAAGGTGGAGAATATCCTTCTTTAATAAGCATCCACATGCGATAATTAGTTGATTGTAAAAAACTAGACATGTGAGTTTTCCAAAAATCAAAAGGTAGATTGTCAAACAAGGTGGTCGAGTAATAGAATATCCTTCAGTTGTGTTATGATTTTCGAAGTTAGCCATAAATCAAAATTCAAAAGTTTTCAAACTCAATTTTTATGAATCCCGCTCTGATACCACTTGAAAGTTTGTTAGGGATGTTAGTCCCTTATGAACTGGCCCAAGGCTAACCAGAGGGGGGGGGGGTGAATTGATATTTTTAAAAAATCTTTAAACCAAAGACCAACAATGCTCAAACCAAAATCACCATAGAAAAATAAGTGCGGAAGCAAGAAAAGAACACAAGGGTTTATAGTGGTTCGATCAACTCGACCTACATCCACTCCCCGGAGGCGCCCTCCGAGTATTGCACTACCAAAGTGACTCTCCTTTTGCTCCCACAGCAAGGCGGAGAAGCCCTTACAAAAACCTCCTTTTTGCCACCCCCGGCAAGGCAGAGAACCCAACTCCTTTTGCTTCCTCCTGAAGCAGGCAGAGAACCTCTATCAATCGCTGAAGCTTACCTCTCCCAACCCTTCCAAGGATAAGAGACTCTAGTGGAAGAAGAAGTGGAACAATGCTTGGAGCAACCCTTGTGAATCTCCCTCATAAGCTCCCCCTCACAAGATCCTCTCTCCCTCCCTCTCTCTCTCTCTCTCTCTCTCTCTCTCTCTCTCTCTCTCTCCTCTAGGCTTTCTCAGGTCAAGACAACAACAAAAGATTATTCAAAATATTGAATAATAGCCCTTAAATAGAAGAGCTTCAAAATAGCTCATTAATTGCAAGTTGCCGACATTATCGACCAGGATGATATTAATATCGTCCTGTACGATCAGTGCAATTTGAACCTAATCAGCCAGGATGATCTGGGATGAATAGAAGAAAAAGTGTTCCTATCATCCATGACGATCATGAATCGTCCTGTACGATTAGTTTAAATCACAGACTATCGGCCAGACAATCGCTCTGAAAAGAGTTCTGGACGTTTCCAAAATAGCTTGATCGTCCAGGCTGATATCACAATCGTTGCAGACGATTAGTTCAAATCAGAGGAAAATCATCCAGAGCATCGCCTGGAATTTGAGCTGGTTGATCCTGATCGTCCAGACCATCGCCCAGAATATGAGCTGTCCGATATTGATCGTCCAGGAGCAACTTAAGGTTTTTGAATGGATCGTCCCTGCCGATATTTAGATCATCCAGGATGATGAGATCATATCAATCATCTTAATTGCTTTCCTTAATTGCCTGATTAATTTAGGCATAATTGTATCAAATCGTCCAGGCCGATACACGATCGTCCTGGCCGATTTCCAAAAATAAAGAATGCCTAAATAGATCTTGGCGGCTGATTATTTCAGTTTTGAGTCTATCGTCCTAGCCGATACATGTATCGTCCAGGCCGATCGACTAATGATGGCTGCCTTAACACTATGTTCTAATTAGGATTTCTGTTTTGAACCTGATCGTCCAGGACGATATAAATATTATCCGGGATGATGTGAGTGAAAATAGAAATTCTATATCAGATAGAAAAATCACTCAAGTGTGTGTGTGTGTAGGGTTACTTAGCATCAGAACACTTCAATGGTTACAATTGACTCAAGAAAGGGAAAAAGAAAATTACAAACTGACTCAGAGCTAGTCTACCCAAACTCGAGATGGTTCCGATTTTCGTCCGATCTTGTGGACCTGAAATGTCAGTAAAAAAAGGCAGTCATAGAGAAATAAGAGTGTTTGCTAATCATCAAAATATAATTCATGAAAATAGATTTGCAACAGAAAATACAAACCATAACAATCCTGAACAAACATGGACCTATAAAAATTAATCTGAATGCTTAACATGCTCAAAACCATTTCACCAAAATTTGAGTCCATTTTGACCAATAGATAATGATAAGATTGATAAAAATTGATTTCAAATATCACTAATTTTTTTACAATATAGTGATTAAAATGCATTGGAAATCTTTTTAGAAAATAATAGGTCTCAAGCCCTTTCCATTGAGTCTAAAATCACATAATTTGATGAAAAATGGATTTTTGGTACTTTTTGAAGTTATAAGCATTAAATTGAATATTTTAATTCAATTTTAATTGAAATTGATGGCAACAATGATTGCGCTGCCGTTGCAACATATTAACATGTGGTAGAACACGTATCAGCGTGTTAGCAACCACTTAAACATGTAGGTAAGCGTCGGTGTCATACGATTCATATGGATTGGATCAATGGCGTAGATCATGCCACATCATAATTCAAACTTCACACGGTGTGTGTTTGAGTCTTAGCACCATCTACAATTTCAATTCAAAATGAACAAAAATTTTTAATTTTTTTTTTGAAGAAAAATCTGAAGCTTATGAATTAAAGATAAAAAAGGAAGCAACTACAAGTTAGATTCCTCCTTCAAAATTTAAAAAAAAGGAGGAAGAACCTTATTCTCAGAATAGTCCACCCAATCAAAGCTACTAAATAGAGCATAGTTAGCACAAAGATTTACTAACTTATTGCAATCTCTATTAATACAATTAAAAAAAAAAAACAAAATTAAAGTTTGAAAGAAATTCCATACCATCATCCTTGAACCTCCCTATTTTCCAAGCATTTTTTAAGTAGGAGATGATATTTGAATTGTCTCCTTCTATGATTATGCCCTTGTATTTGAACATCCAATCCTTTATTTCCTCCTTGAGAGAATGAATAGCAAGTATCTCCAATTGAGCTATATCCCAATGTAGTAGTGATTTTCCATAAGCGAACAAGAATCTTTCATTGCTATGTCGGAATATCGCAGCAACTCCAACTTTGTAGGAAGAAAGAAGTGAAGCATCTACATTAACCTTTAGCCAATTGGGTGGAGGAGGATGCCAAGCTTTTGACAGTCTTGATGACTAATTAAAATTCCAAAAGCCCAAATTATAATGGCCAAAGTTAAGAGAAACCACAGTTAGGCAAATAGCATTAGAAGCTAAATAACTTGAATTGTCTTCAACACCTTCATGAATCAACTTGTTTCTACTTTTCCAAGCTAGAAACACTGTGTTGCAATACAAGTTTATCATCATCCCTTTCTTCACAATATTGGATTCAATCCAATTAATACAATGCTCCTTTATCTTAAACGTAGGAATATAGAATCCCCAATTGTTTAAAATATGGATTATCTCCCTCAATTTGCTGCAGTTGCAAATTATGTGATCTACATCTTCTATTGCTTCACATCCTCTTGGAAAAATAGAAATTTGGGTTAATCTTCTATAACATAGAAATTGGAGTGAGGGTATGGCATTTTTATTCAATCTCCACCAGAATGTCTCCAACTGAGCATTCAGTTTTGATTTTTTAATCCATTTCCAATTCAAATAATCCTCCATCTCAAAAGCTGCAGCTTTACTAATTAATCTCGGTATTGTCATACCAGAATTTTGATTTATCAATTCCATAAAGTCTTCATTGCTCTCCTGATTTATTTTAATTTGATTGATCAAATTGATAAGGTCTCTGCCAAAGTGCTTACTTAATTCTTGGTCATTCCAATGAGCTTCTTGAATGAAATCCTTTCCCGAACAGTGCTACCTTCATAAGGGACAACAAATGTAAGCCATTTGTTTATGCATTTGTCCATTATCCATGTATCTTCAAAATAATCTACCGAATCTCCCTTAGCTATCCTCCATTTTATAATTGGCTTGAGCATTTTTAATCCTACTCTCAACAATTTAATGGTTGTAGACAAATAGCCACTACAGTTGCCTTTATCCTATTTTCCACCATATTTTGTGGCCATAACCATGTGTAACAAAGATTACTTATTATTTATAAATCTCCAAGCTAATCTAGCTCTCAAAGCAGGAGTCTTAGAAGTGTTAGAATGTAATCCACGGCCCCTAAGTTCTATTGGCTTGCATAAATCAGCCCATCTTACATAATGCATCCCCATAGAGCCATTATTTTTGTTCCAAATAAAATTTTTACATAATCTATCAAGTTCTTCCAACAGTTTTTTGGGCATTAAAGAATGGGTTTCATGATAAGTAGGAAGAGCTAGTAAAACAGACTTTACCAAAGTAATTTTTCCAGGTATTGATAAGCTTTTGCTCCCCCATTGATTAAGCTTTTTCACGGCATTGTCAATGATGAATTGGAAATCTTCCCTTCTAAGTCTTCTCAAAACCATCTTCAAACCGAGATATTTGAACCCCTTCACCTGTTTGAAACCCATAATTCTAGAAACACTTCTTTTATTTCTTCTCTTCACATGTTTCCCAAAAAAACACATGGATTTCTCGTAATTAATTTTCTGCTCAGTCCATTCATAGAAATTGTGAAGGATTTTCTTCACTTCCAACACTTCTTTCCTATTAGCTTTAGAAAACATGATCACATCATCAGCATATAACAAATGAGAAATTCTAGGACCTTATGAATTTACCTTGATACCACATGAGCTTTGATGAAAAGAATTAGAGAGAAGTTGAGAGCATAAAATAAAAGGAATGGGAGATAATGGACATCTTTGCCGAAAACCGCTCTAGCAAGAATCCAATTTGAGCAATTGCCATTGATGATAATAGAGAATTTGGGATCTTCTACACACTCCATAATAAGCTGAGAACATTTTTGAGGAAAGTTAAAGTACTCCAATACTTTCTTTAGGGAAGACCAAGCCATGGAATCATAAGCTTGCTTCATATCAACCTTGAAGGAGACAAGGCCTTTGGAAGCTTTAGAAAGCCGAAGCTTATGAAAAACTTCTTGAGTCACCAAGATATGATCGGATAAAGATCTCCCCTTGATGAATGCCGCTTGTTCCATAGAAATGAGTTTAGGAATGACTAAGTTTGCTTTGTTCAAAATTATCCTTGCCGCCACTTTATAAACTGTGTTACATAGACTTATCGGTCTATAATTAGAAGTGGGATTAGAAACCTTTGGAATTAGAACAATAAGAGTTTCTTTCCATGCCTTATGAAGCTCTCCGTAGCTAAAAAAGAAGCTAATAGCTTTCCAAAAATCTTCTTTAATAATTTCCCAATAAACTTTTAAAAAAGTATGAGAGATTCCATCATTGCCCGGTGATGTATTTCCTTCAAGCTGCTGAACAACTTCTTCTACTTCAGTCATGGATAAATCAGCTTCCAGCAAGTTTTTGTCCCAATTATTCAAGGTCTTAGAATTTATTGGCCAACCTTCCAATTTGCTCCTTCTAGCTTCCCACTTCTTTTGAAAGAACCGGAGAAAGACTTCCTCCATTTGGCATTGATCTTCTACCAACATTCCATCTTCATCTTTGACTTTGATTATTTTGTTAGCATTCCTTCTTGCACTAGCATAAGAATGGAAGAACTTAGAATTTTCATCCCCTTCACTCAACCATTTGACTTTTGCCCTTTGCTTCCACCACATATTAAGTCTTGTTAAGATAGTTGATATTTGCATGTTTTACACTTTTGCAACTTGTATAGTTTTGATGATTCCAAACATTATTGTTCAAATATGTAGTTATCTCCTAACAATTTTAGAAGATTTATATTTGCTCTTGTGTGTACTAATATTTCAGGAAAATCGAACTCCAGACTACTAAGACTTCAAATAAAATTCAGCATGAGATACTTTGTGTATTTGAAGCTTGTACTTTTCTTTGAAATAAACTTGAAAGGGAGTGATTGTAATTGAGTGAATAAAAACATACACACACACATAAGGAGATCATATAAAATTTATACTGATCGTACGGGATGATATCAGTTCGTACGGGATGATCAGACAGTTATCTCCTATTAAGATCAAATGGAACGAATAGGAACTGGCCAGAAAAATTTTCTAAGTCCTATTCATCCAGGACGAAATTAAAAATCATCCGGGATGATTTGTTCTCTGTAAAATTTTCATCCAGACAAAATTAAATTATCGTACATAACGAGTTGCTCTCTGTAAGATTTTCGTCCAGAAAAAATTAAATATCGTCCAGGACGATCTGGTCTCTGTAAGATTTTTGTCCAGATGAAATTAAATTATCGTACATGACGAGTTGCTCTCTGTAAGATTTTCGTCCAGATGAAATTAAATATCGTCCAGGACGATCTGGTCTTTGTAAGAATTTTGTCTGGACGTACTAATTTTCGTCCAGACGATACAACCGACTTAGAACGGTTTTTCTGCAGTTTTTGGAACCAACCTTGTAATAACTATTCGTATTAAACAAACTTTGTTCGTACTGGATTATCAGCTTGTATGAAAACATTTCGTACACATATACAAAGAGGTTCGTTTCAAGGCTTTTAAGTAATATCTTCTAGGATGATCCACGATCGTACGGGATGATCCACTGCGTACAGAATTGAAAACTTGCAGTTTTTGGGCGGTTTTTCTTGTCTTCTGTATATATAGTCCAAATTAGACTACCACCCAATGTTTTTGTCATTTGATCTTCGTGCCTTTTAAGAGAATAGCCAAGGAGAGAGTGTAAGAGTGCATTCAAAAGAGGATTCCTACCACTGGAGCGTGAAGGCTTCACTTAGAGTTTAAAGGTAAGAATCTCTACTTGTGAATTGGGATTACTTCACTCTTTTCTTTCTTCCTTCTAGATTCTTGTGAGAAGATATGTCAAGGAGATCCTATTCGCTGCCGACACTTGGAGAGTGTGAACAGCCGAAGGGTTCGCTGCCTACACTTGAAGAGTGTGAACAGCCGAAGGGTTCGCTGCCTACACTTGGAGAGTGTGAACAGCCGAAGGGTTCTCTGCCCACACTAGGAGAGTGTGAAAGGATGAAGGGTTCTCTGCCCATACTAGGTGAGTGTGAAAGGACGAAGGGTTCTCTGCCCACACTAGGAGAGTGTGAAAGGACGGACGTACGGTTCTCTGCCAACACTGGGGATTGTGTAAAAGGACGACGGTTCTCTACTGTACCGGGTAATAGTGAAAAGAGTATTTTGTAAAGGCTTCTCCACCTTGCTGTGTGTGCAAAAGGAGAGTCACTATTGGTATTAGTGCAATACTCAGAGGGTGGCTCTGGAGAGTGGATGTAGGTTTGGTTTAGACCGAACCACTATAAATCTGGTGTCATTTACTTTACGGTTTTTACTTTCCGCATTTTATTTTTGGTTTAAAAAAACTCTGTGGTTGAAAAACATTTTCTATAAAAACTTAATAAAAATTTTCATTTCGGTTCAACACATTTTCAAAGAGGGTTTAAATTTTTAAAATACCAATTCACCCCCCCTCTTGGTAGCCTTGGGACATTAACTTAGGTCTAACAACCTATTTACTAGACTCAACAAGTGGTATCAGAGCTCTGTTTCAAAATCATAAGTTTAAACTACTTTTTGATTAACGTAGATGGCTACATTCGGAAACTGAAACACACTTGAGGGTTACTCTATAACTAGACCTCCACTGTTTGACAATATACCTTTTGATTTTTAAAAAACACGCATGTCTACTTTCTTACAGTCACTTGATTATCATATGTGGATCCTAGTCCAGGAAGGTTACACAAAACCAACTAGATTAATTGATGGAGTTAGGGTAGAAACACCTTTTGCAGATTGGACTATAGAAGAACGTGACTTAGCACAACTAAATGCCAAATGTTTAAATAGCTTCTTTTGTGCTTTAGAATCTGAAGACTACATGCGGGTTTCCACTTGCAAAAGTGGAAAGGACATATGGGATAGACTTTATATAACTTATAAAGGGACTAATGAGGTTAAGCAATCAAGACTCAATATTTTGTTACATGACTATGAATTGTTTCGCATGAAACCAAATGAATCTATTTCTGACATGTACACAAGATTCACACAAATTGTCACTTCTTTGCATGCACTTGATAGGGAATTAACTAATACTAAAATGGTTAATAAGATTTTTCGTTGTTTATCTACTGCTTATGATGCTAAAATTACTGCAATTACAGAGTCTAAAGATCTAAATATTTACTCTATTGACAATCTTCTTGGTTCACTCATTGCTTATGAGCAAGGAGTAAGTCAAAGAAAGATTGATGCAGGTGAACCACGAAAGGAGAAGAATATTGCACTAAAAGTGAAAGAGTTAGAGAGTGAACACTCACAACCTGAGGATGAAGACGATATTGCATTGATGACTAGACAATTCAGAAGCTTTTTAAAGAGGAAGCAGAAGAGACGCCAGCAATGGAATAGAGGTAAGTATAACAGAAATGGAAAGGTTTCTAATGAATTAATTTATTATGAATGCAGAAAACCAGGTCATATCAAGACTGATTGACCAAAACTCAAAGCCACTCTTAGCAAGGAGAAGGTTGAGGAGAAACCAACTGTAAAGAAGGGCAAGAAGAAGTTTTAAAGAGCTTTTTGGGCGGACTCAGCTTCAGACTCATCTGAGACTGAAAAAGAAGAAGAAGTCACCAACCTTTGCTTGACGGCAGACAATGTTGATCAATCAGATCAAGAAGAGGATTGCTCTCACACAAAACCTCGTGAGAGCATATGGTACATGGACAGTGGATGTCCAAAGCATATGACTGGAGATACTGCTCAATTCATAACGCTGGAAGCCATGAGTGGAGGCAAGGTTACACTTGGCGATAATACCACAAAGAAAGTGGTTGGATCAGGTATGATTAGAAATTTGAAAAACTTTTTTATAGACAATGTGTTATTGGTTGAAGGCTTAAAGCATAATTTGTTAAGTATAAGTTAGCTATGTGATAAGGGCTATAATATAAAATTTTTACCTACTAGCTGCATATTAAGCCTAAATGGGAAAAATGTTTTAAATGGAAAAAGGGTAAACAATATTTACATGCTAGATTTAAATTGTATTCAATCTCCTACTGCTTTTTGTTTGAAAACTGTTTCTGATGAATCATGGATTTGGCATAGAAGACTTTGTCATTCTAGTATGAAAAACCTTAGAAGAATTACCCAAAAGAACTTAGTGAGAGGTATACCAAAACTAGACTTTACTAAGGACCACCTTTGTGATGCATGTCAATTAGGAAAATAAGTGAAGTCTTCTTTTAAGTCTAATAAGGATCTTAGAACTAGTAAACCATTGGAAATTCTTCACATGGATCTTTTTGGATCAGTAGGAACTGTAAGTCTAGGAGGAAAGGTATACGGATTTGTTATAGTGGATGATTTCTCAAGATTCACTTGGGTTAGATTTCTTTTTCATAAGAGTGAATCGTTTGAGGAATTCAGAAATTTTTCAACTTGGATTCAAAGAAAACTAGGGAGTGAAATAATTTCTATACAAAGTGATCATGGATGAGAATTTGAAAATGAAAGATTTGAAAATTTTTGTAAAGAAAAAGGGATTGATCACAATTTTTCTGTACCTAGAACCCCTCAACAAAATGCGATAGTTGAGAGGAAAAACAGAACATTAATAGAAGCCGCCCGAGTAATGTTGGCAGAATACTCACTTTCTAGATATTTTTGGGCTGAGGCGGTTAGCACTGCATGCTATGTTCTGAATAGGGTGAATGTTAGATCAAATTTAAATAAAACACCCTATGAGTTGCTAAAAGGTAGAACACCTAATTTGTCTCATTTGCATATTTTTGGTTGCAAGGTGTTCATTCATAAGAATGGAAAATCTACCTTAGGAAAATTTGATCCAAAATCAGATGAAGGAATTTTTGTTGGATATTCAAGTGTTGGAAAATCTTATAGAGTATTCAACAAAAGAACTTTGGTCATTGAAGAAATCACACATGTTGTATTTGATGAATCTGGAAATTTGGAAGAGCCAAATGTTGTTGAAGATGAGATTGAGAAAAACTCCCAAAAGATTGATAGAATAAATTTGGAAAGAGAAAACCCTTTGCCTAGAGATTTGAGATTTTCTAAAAACCACCCAAGGGAATTGATTATAGGCGAACCTAGTGATGGTGTTAGAACTAGGCGTGGATTAAGCAAAGAAGTCAATCATTCAACCTTTATTTCAACTATTGAACCACTAACATTGATCAAGCGGTTTCTGATGAATTTTGGATATTGGCCATGCAAGAAGAGTTGAATCAATTTGTAAGAAATAAAGTTTGGGAATTAACTTCAAGGCCAAAAGATCAAAGTGTTGTTGAAACCAAGTGGGTGTTCAAAAATAAAATGAATGACTCAGGAGTAGTCATTAGAAATAAGGCTAGATTAGTTGCTAAGGGGTATAATCAAATTGAAGGAATTGATTTTGAGGAGACTTTTGCCCATGTAGCTAGACTTGAAGAAATTAGGGTTTTACTTGCCTTTGCCTGTTTTAAAGATTTTAAATTGTTTCAAATGGATGTCAAAAGTGTGTTTTTAAATGGGGTAATTGAGGAAGATGTTTTTGTAGAACAACCTCTAGGTTTTAAAAATTCTAAATACCTAAATAATATTTTCAAGTTAAAAAAGGCATTATATGGATTGAAACAGGCTCCTAGGGCTTGGTATGAGAGGTTGAGCACCTTCCTACTTGAAAGATCTTTTGAAAAAGGAAGTGTAGATACAACTCTCTTTTTAAAGAAATTTGGAAAGGATATTCTCATTGTTCAAATTTATGTGGATGATATCATTTTTGGATCTTCAAATAAAAATCTTTGTGATAATTTTTCTAAAACAATGAATAGTGAATTTGAAATGAGTCTAATGGGAGATTTAAATTACTTTCTAGGTTTTAGCATTAAGAAACTTGAGGAAGGTACTTTTCTTAGTCAAACTAAATATGTTAAGGACATCCTCAAAAAATATGAAATGGATAATGCTAAACCTGTTAGTACACCAATGAGTTCCTCAATTCAGTTGGATAAGAACCTTAAGGGAAAATCTGTTGATCAAAAGAAATTTAGAGGGATAATTGGATCTTTACTTTACTTGACTGCTAGCCGACCAGATATTATGTTCAGTGTTTGGTTATGTTCTAGATTTCAATCAGATCCAAAAGAATCACATTTGACAGCAGTGAAAAGGATATTAAGATACTTATTAGGAACTCAGAACTTAGGAATTTGGTATCCTAAGTTTAGCTCTTCATTTGAAATTATTGGTTATTCAGATTCTGACTTTGCAGGCTGTAGAGTGGATAGGAAAAGCACTTCTGGAACATATCAATTCATTGGAAATTCATTAGTTTCATGGTCTAGTAGAAAACAAAATTCAGTAGCCCTATCTACTGCAGAAGCAGAATACATTGCATTAGGAAGTTATGTGACGCAAGAACTTTGGTTAAAACAACAGTTGATTGATTTAGGATTAACTATAGGCACTATTCCAATTTATTGTGACAATACTAGTGCTATTTGCATTTCCAAAAATCCTATTCAACATTCTAGAACCAAACACATTGACATAAGGCATCATTTCATAAGGGATCATGTATCCAAGGGAGAAATTGAACTTACTCATGTTTCAATTGAAAATCAACTTGCAGACATTTTTACAAAACCTTTAGCCTTTGATACTTTGAGTACATTAAGGCTTGGTGTAATTGATTTGAATGCTTAAATAAAAATATTTTTGCAACATTGATATTTATGTTTTCTTAGTTTATGTTTTTATGATTTTTGTTTTTGTGATTTGAGTTATTTTATTTTTAGAGTATGTGCATTTGTCATAGTATATTATGATTTGTGTTTTGTTTGATTTTTCTTTAATAAAAATTCAAAAATCCAAAAATGTAGAAATTGTCCAGGACAAAATTTTTCGTACGAGACGATGTGTGTAAAATTTAGTTTGCGAGAATTCTAACCGTCTTAAGAGCAGTTTTTAATGTAGTTCGTCTGTATGATCGGAATGATCGTCTAGGACGAAATTTTTTTCTCTCAAACGTCGGGATGATTGAATGTAGCAGTTAAATGGATAAGGCAGTTTTAATTGTGAACTTCGTCCGTACAAACTTTTGGTTCGTCTAGACGAACAGACATCGATTCATAGCGGGGGACAGTTTTCAACTGACATTAAAACGAATTACTTTTGATCGTCTGTACGAAATTTTTTTGTCTGTACGATCGGTCAAGTTAAAAAGTCTTTATGAAAGGACGTATCGTAAATTGTGTTGTTTACGAAAAGCCGTTACATTTTGGACGAATTTAATCGTCTGTACGAAATTATTTCGTCCAGACGAACGATAATTTTCGTCCAGGACGAACATTTTTTCGTCCAGGACGAACGTATCGTTTTCTTTAAATTAGAATGCTTTCTAACTCAACAATCAGATCTCCAAACATCTCTTTCAATCCCTTTCGACTTCCAAATCAACAATGGCCTCCTCTAGCAAGCGACAAAAGGTGTTAGCAAAGAAACCTCATAGGAATGCTTCTGAAAACTTTCTTTCAAAAGCAAATGAGGAATCCTTTCCTCGATTTGCTTCTGCAAAAATCGCACCTTCTCGCATTCTGATCCAAAGCGAAATAAACTTCAAGGTAATGCACATTTTTGCTTCCACTCAGTTTGGATTCATTCTTTCTCTTGTCCACCTCTACAACAGATAAACTTTTCTTTACTTCCTAGCCAATATGAGTTTCAATTCCGACCACTCCTCAATAAGTTCTTTCGTTTTTAAATAAAAAGTTGAAATCACTAAGCACGACTTAGGTGCCTTTCTAAACTTAAGAACTGAAGGTTTTAGAGCCCACACCCTTATGAATGAGAACACCTTCAAATGGTTTGAAGTCAATAGGGTGATTAGAGAAAATGGCCAAAATTATCATATTTCTAGAGTTTCTGGAATGACCAAAAATGCTTGAATCATCCAGCACATTCTTAGATCTTCTATTATTCCAAAAGCTGGTGATAGGATCAACATTACTCCACTCCTTTCTGTTGTGACTTTTTTGATTATGAATGGTAGTCCTATTGATGAAGTCCAACTTATCTTAGACCATATTTATGGGCTTTTTGAAATTGGACATGCTGATCAGAAAAGAAAAAGGAATATTTCATTGGGTCACTTGATTAATTACATTTATTTTGGAAAAGAAATACAATCTAGTGCATCCTGATGAAGAATATGAGGAGCCGGTCTACTACAATGATGCTTCTTTTAGAGCAATCTTCAAGGAGCAAAAATAGAAAGCACCTGCCAGTGCTTCTGAAAAAGAAGAAGAAGGAGAGCAAACATCTGCACCTCAATCAAATTATCAGAATTTGATTGAGAAATTTGATAGTCTTGAGACTCATTTTGATCAAAGATTTGATCAAATTGATGCTCAACTTCAGCAGCAACAACAGGACATTGGTATTATAAGAAATAAAGTTCATGAAATCAATACCAATGTTATGTTGATGACTTCCTACTTCAACTTATTTGGTGGCATTCTTCCTCCTCCTCCAGAAGAATAGAGATTTGAGTGATGATCTTCTAGATGTTTGTTGTATTAGTGTTTTTTTTAGTTTATTTTAGTTGTGTTTGTTTGTGTTTGTTTTAAAATTTAGTGTATTTTCTTTAGTATTGATGTTATGAAATGATTTTGTAATCTTTTTCATTAATATCAATATATGTTGTAGTTGCTTTAAATTTGGATTGTTTTTGAAATGTGTTTAGTTTTTATGTATTTCATTAGTCTTTTTAATCTTAATTGTGCTTAAACTAGATTATAATTTGAGATTAATTTCATTAGAAAATCTAGTCTTTCTAAATTTAAAATTTATTTATAACTTGTTATAATTAGAATTTTTAATTTCATGTCTATTCATTTAGACTATATAAAAATTAATATTATTATTGCAATTTAGATGCTTTCTTATTTTGTATTTCTTTGCTCAAGTGATATTTATGCACTTAAAAAAATTTGAAATTTTAGATTATTGATCTTGGAAAGAATTGGTTTCAATTACTCTTGAAAATTGTACAAAGAGTACAAAAATAAAAAGGAATGCGCAAAGGTTCGCAAATGTGAAAAAGAGGCACAAAATAAGCCCAATGTAAAAAGATGCACAAAAATGTGCCAAAAATTTGAAAAAGATGCGCAAAGCGCCACATGTGGTAATTCTTTTCTTTCCAGATTCTTTCAATCTCTTAATTCAAATTGATCTTATGTTCATTTATATTTCTATTGAACTTTGAAATATAGAATTTTAATTCATCTCTCTTGTAATGATTTTCTATATCTCAAATGTTTAAATTGAATCATGTCTTTGATAAATTCTTCTTACTTACAATGTTATATCACTTCTTAAATTCTATAAATTTCTATGATTTACCTGATGTTATTAGTTTTAGATTGCATACCTTATGTCAATCTCTCTTTAGAATAAATTTTCAAATGAATTTCATATAATTACATACATTTCTTTTCTATTTCTTCTTCACTTTTTGTTGTTGTCAAAAAGGGGAAGAAATTATTATGTTTGTATGTTTTGCTTGCATTTTAATTTTGTGTTATGGCTTGTGTTATTGTCTTGTATTCTTATATTTTTATTAAATTTTTTTTTTCAAAAACAAAAATATTGTTCTTTAATTCAAAATGCCTCCTTATTTTCATGTATTCATCAATTCAGGGGGAGTTTAGAAGATTTTTTAAATTTGATATCATACAAACAATAATTGTTTTGCCATCATCAAAAAAGGGGAGATTGTTAACATAGTTGCTATTTGCATGTTTTACACTTTTGCAACTTGTATAATTTTGATGATTCCAAACATTATTGTTCAAATGTGTAGTTATCTCTTAATAATTTTAGAAGATTTGTATTTGCTCTTGTGTGTACTAACATTTCAGGAAAATCGAACTCCAGACTACGAATACTTCAAATAAAATTAAGCATGAGATACTTTGTGTATTTGAAGCTTATACTTTTCTTTGAAATAAACTTGAAAGTGAGTGATTGTAATTGAGTGAATAAACACACACACACACACATAAGGAGATCATATAAAATTTATATTGATCGTACGGGACGATATCAGTTCGTACGGGATGATCAGACAGTTATCTCCTATTAAGATCACATGGAATGAATAGGAACTGGCCAGAAAAATTTTCTAAGTCCTATTCGTCCAGGACGATCTGGTCTCTGTAAGATTTTCGTCCAGACAAAATTAAATTATCGTACATGACGAGTTGCTCTCTGTAAGATTTTCATCCAGATGAAATTAAATATCGTCCAGGATAATCTGGTCTCTGTAAGAATTTTGTTCGGACGAACTAATTTTTGTCCAGACGATACAACCGACTTAGAACGGTTTTTCTGCAGTTTTTGGAACCGACCTTATAATAACTGTTCGTACCGAACGAACTTTGTTCGTACGGGATGATCAGCTTGTACGAAAACATTTCGTACACATATACAAAGAGGTTCGTTTCAAGGATTTTAAGTAATATCGTCCAGGACGATCCACGATCGTACGGGACGATCCAGTGCGTACAGAATTGAAAACTTACAGTTTTTTGGCGGTTTTTCTTGTCTTTTGTATATATAGTCCAAATTAAACTACCATCCAATCTTTTTGTCATTTGATCTTCGTGCCTTTTGAGAGAATAGCCAAGGAGAGAGTGTAAGAGTGCATTCAAAGGAGGATTCCTACCACTGGAGCGTGAAGGCTTCACTTGGAGTTTAAAGGTAAGAATATCTACTTGTGAATTGGGATTACTTCACTCTTTTCTTTCTTCCTTCTAGATTCTAGTGAGAAGATCTGTCAAAGAGATCCGGTTCGCTGCCAACACTTGGAGAGTGTGAACAGCCGAAGGGTTTGCTGCCTACACTTGGAGAGTGTGAACAGCCGGAGGGTTCTCTGCCCACACTAGGAGAGTGTGAAAGGACGAAGGGTTCTCTGCCCACACTAGATGAGTGTGAAAGGACGAAGGGTTCTCTGCCCACACTAGGAGAGTGTGAAAGGACGGACGTACGGTTCTCTGCCAACACTGGGGATTGTGTAAAAGGACGACGGTTCTCAACCGTACCGGGTAGTGGTGAAAAGAGTGTTTTGTAAAGGCTTCTCCGACTTGCTGTGGGTGCAAAAGGAGAGTCACTATTGGTATTAGTGCAATACTCAGAGGGTGCCTCTGGGGAGTGGATGTAGGTTTGGTTTAGACCGAACCACTATAAATCTGGTATCGTTTACTTTACTGTTTTTACTTTTCCGCGTTTTATTTTTAGTTTAAAAAAACTATGTGGTTGAAAAATGTTTTCTATAAAAACTTAATAAAAATTTTCATTTCGGTTCAACACATTTTCAAAGAGGGTTTAAATTTTTAAATACAAATTCACCCCCCCTCTTGGTAGCCTTGGGACATTAACTTAAGTCTAACAACCTATTTACTAGACTCAATAAGTCTTTCCATAGTAGCATTAAGATCCATCACTTTAGCTTTGAGGTTCCAGTGTTCTTTCTCTGATAGACTCCCTAAGGAAGTTTCTTTACTTTGAAGGTCCGTAATTTCCTGGATGAGAACATCTTTTAAATTATTCAGCTCTTTGTGTTTTGCCTTGCTCCAAAAGAATAATGATTTTAGAGAGCTTTTAAATTTTTTGTTGAGAACTTAAGAGAAGCTACCTTGATAATTCTTGCCCCATTCCTTCCTCACTATCCCATATGAAGCTTGATAAGATGCCCAACAATTCTCATATTTGATAATCCTTCTAGGATTAGTATTGAAGATTTTGAATTGTAAAAGGATTGGACAATGATCCGAGGCTATTCTAGCCAAGTGCCTTTCTATCAATTGAAATGAAGAGCTCAAAGCAATGGTGTTAACAAAACACCTATCCAATCTTTCAAGGATCCTAGCACTTCCAACTTTATTATTGCACCATGTAAATTTAGGACCAATGTACCCAACTTCATGCAAATCATTATTGAGCAAGCATTCCTCCATCTCCCTTGATCCTTGAGAATAGATAAATCTTCTTCCTCCCAATTTATCTTCTTTACTCATTAAGCAATTAAAATCTCCACCAATGGCCATTGGAAGATCACTATTGGAATACTTATCTATCATATTCCACAATTCCCTTCTCTTTTGCACTTCCGTACTCCCATAGATCATTGCTACCTTCCACTTCTCATTATTAATTACTTTCAAATCTCCTATAACCATCTGTGAAGATGATTCTTCCACCGTGAACATTGTTGTATCAGAATTCCACAGTAGAATAATTCCACCAGAAAGCCCAGTGGACGGAACATAAAAAAAGTCCCAATTGCTCCCAATCATGCCATTAACCATACTTCTATCAATTTCAATAAGTTTGGTTTCAACTAAACCAATAAAACAAACTCCATTGTTCTTAACAAACTCTTTAAGATATAAGGTAGCATTCCTCTTCCTTGCTCCCCTACAATTCCAATAAGCAATTGAATACATTAAAAAAGATTGTTGGGATTGCTCCCCAAAGTACCTTTCCCTTCCAGCTCCAATCTCCAATTTCTAGTAGAAGAATTGATTGGTCCGAATTCCTTTAGCTGTTTGGACCTTTTCTTCTTAATATGGACAGCATAATCCACTTTCCCACTGTTCTTAGCATCACATTTTTCAGTTGACACAGAAGCAACTCCTTCCAATTCAATTTTGCTGGTATCCTTCTCTAAATCTTTGATAACTTCAACTACAGCTTTCTCTTCATTCAAATCGGTATATGTAGAAGTTTGATGTATTTCTCCTTCTTCCAAGTCTGCAAGGGCTTGAAAACTATTGTGATCAACCATATTTCAGATGTCTCCTTAGAAATTCCTCCTTGACCATTTATTTCAAAAATGTCTTGTTCCTCCATTCTCTGGTTATTTGCAATATTTTCTTCAGAAGCTTTATTCTGGATTGCAATATATTGTTTTGGTATAACTACTTTACTCCTTCTATCAGTTGAAGCAGCTGATTTGTTATTCCAGTTTTTATTTACTTACTTCCTCCCATAAATTACTAACATCCAATGACCATATTCTTCATTCTCAACGGAAGTTTCTCCTGCCACTACTTTCTTCTTCATATTGTTTTTTGAATTATCTTTTTCAGGTTGACTTGCCGTCTCTTTATTCATCAAGATACTGTTAGGACAAATATTTTTGATATGGCCAATCTTCCCACAATAAAAAAAAAAAGATTGGGAAGCCTTTCATACTCAATTTTTTTTTGGAAAAATCAGTCTTCTTCTCCCTCTACCCAAACTCCTATAGGAAGTTTAGCATCTAGATCAATTCGGACACAAACACGTCCAAATTCCCTTCTTGACCATTGGAAGGTAAGGCTTTCCCACCATGGAAGCTATACGACATATATTTACTTCATCCCAACAAAATAATGGTAAATTTGGTAATCTAATCCAGATAGGAGCAGAGAGTCCTTTTAGAGAATTAGGATCGAACCTTTGAGACCATCTGTCCATCCCAACTATGTTGCCATTGACGAACCAAGGCCCATTGGTAAGAACTACTTCCATGTGTTCTTCTTGAAAAAAAGAACATAAGATCCATCCTTTTCCCAAAATAGTAAGATGAAATTTGTAATACTGTTCCCATTGTTTCCTCAATTCATAGCTAATTGAAGAGAGAGGGGCATCTCCTCCAAACATTTTAACTACCAGGGATTTGTTCAGCTTTTTGGAATTCTCAGCAACTTTTTCCACATGAAGTTTCACAGTTTTACCATCATTAGCTATACAACTACCAAAGTCCAATTCTGTGACTTTAATGTTTTTACTATTAGACCACACATTCTGATAAGATCCAGAATTTGTCCTTTTGGGCAATTCTTCAGTCACCTCATGACAGCTCGCAAGCTCTCCAGTAGTGCATACCCGGACTTCTTCCAGATCTGATTTCCTCTTACTAACATCATCAGTATTACCTTCCTTCAATTCAGAGTGAATCAATTCATTGATTTTAGTGGACTCCTTCAACATAGAATTCAAGTTCACATTGTCTTCATTACACATACCATCAACCATTTGATTGTTCTCAGATATGGCTCTAGGCACCATAGCATTAATCATCTTATTAAGAATTTTAACTGGCCATTCCGTCTTCTCCATAGTTTCTTCTATGATTTTACCTTTCCCCTTATCAGGTACTTCCAGCAATTGTTTCTTCATCATTTTCCCTCCTTCATTAATGATTAAATGTTTGTTCCCCAAACTAGCAGTTTTTAAACCAGAAAAAACCAACGATCTATCATCTCCAAATGTCGGTGGTGACGATGAAACATCTCGAGCTCCTCCGAAGATAGCATATCCCGTTGAACGACGATCCTCAATCCCGCCGACAGCCGCTGGTGGCCGACGATCGTTCGTCGTCATTGAGCCGACGACAAAGCCACGAAAATAGAGATTCAAAATAACATAATTTTGAAATCTCAGAGTCTCTCTCTCTACTTTATCTCTCTACTTTGAGATTTTTTTTGGGAAAGAGCCTTCCATGAGTTTTGTTAGACATAACAAAAATTTTAATTACTCATAATTTTTAAAATACTCATCCAAATTTGATGAATTTGGAAACATAAGCTCATGACATCTTAATCCTTCAATGCCTGGAGTTTGGAGGCTCCATGCAATGAAGATTTTGAGCAATTTCAAAATAAATGTTTAGCTAAAGTGAAAATATCTTACCTGCTAGTGGATGGATTTTGGAGTTTGTGGTCTCATTCTCCTAAAAAGATTTTCTTCAACTTTGTAGAAGACTCTAATGGCTAGTTTTTTGCTAGATCAAAACTTAACTCCAAATCCTCTTCTTCTCTCTCGACTTATGTCTTTTCACCAAAATGGATTTGAAAGCTAGGAAATGGTGGAGGAAATATTGGAGAAGATTGTTAAAGCTTTCGATATGCTAAGGGAAAGAACTTGGGGGTTGGATGCTTCTTAGAGATTATAAATTGATGTTATAAGGGTTCTTGGCCACTTTACCCTATTTTTAGCTCAAGGTTTTAAGCCAATGAATGAGATTGATTTGGGTGCTTAGTTGGATATTTGCCACCTGTCCAAGGTGAGTGGAAGCCAAAAAATAGTAGGAGGCTTGAGTGTGACTTATTTTAGGCTCATGAGAGGGGAGGGGACATCTCTTTACCCCATTTGTTAAGCTAAAGATTTAGCTTGGTTTAGGGACTGGTTTGAGGTTGCATTAGGATTACTTTAGGGATAATTTGTAGCTGCTTTGTATAGGTTTTGCTAGATGGTTTGGAAGGAAGTGGGATGGATAGAAAATTTTGAAAATTTTAATCCCATTTCCTTGCTTTAGAAGAGTTGTGTTGACTAGTGAACCAGTCAATTGTGGCAAGGATATGTTGGTGAGGGGTCATGCATGTTGTAGAAATAGGCTCCAAAGGGTTTCAACTCAATATTTAGGAGTTTGGATGGAGATTTAACTACTAGAATGGATTTAACCTTTCATGGTGAATTGAACAAGTCAACCCAAAAATAACTTGACCCATGAAAGTGTTGAAAATGCATGGGACATGTATTCAAATAAATTTTGAGGATTTTGTCTAACATGATGATACCTAAAGCATTAAATTTGAGTTAGGTTGAATGTATGGTTAATTTTGGTCAACCATGGTTGAAATGGGTCAACTAACTCAAACCATAGGTTGGGGTTAGATCCAACAAGTTTTAAAAAATATTTTGGACCTAATGGAGGTGGTCTCATGCAATGGTGAGGCCTCCTTGAATGAAATGGATGTTTGGGCCCTTAAGGAACATTTTGGTTAACCATAATTGATTTGGTCAACTAGGTCAAACCAAGAACTTTGGTTTTACTTCAATACACTCCAAATAATATTTAGAATGCATTGGAAAAGGTTTTAAAGGCTTGTTTGAATGAGCCATGTTGAGTTTTAAGGGAAATATTGATTTTACCTTAAGGATTTCAGGGTTTGGTGGGCCCATAGTCAACCAAGTTCCACCAAATATTTAGTTTTATGTTTAACATGTCATAAGGATGATTATGAACATGTTCAAAGTTTTTGGGGAAATTCCTAAGGTCAAATTTCATAAAATGCATGGCCTAGTCACATGGGCTATAAATATTTAAAAGTTTTACAACCTTTAGAAATATTCCATTTCAGAGTTTAATATGCTCAGATTGGCCTCAAATTTGGATGGTTTATTCTAGAGACATGCCTAATTAATATGAAACTGATAAATTATGAATTGAAATTCATTTGGTTTTATTTTGAGATCATTGAAAATTTACTTAAAAAGGATTATGGGATCTTCCTGAAATGTTAGTAATGACAGAAAATAGCAGAAATCAAAGATATTCAATGAATATTAGTTAAGGTGACATTATTTATCATCATCAAAATCTCAAACTCGGGGTCATAGATTGCAACACTATCATCAATTCCCCCACTATATACTTTAAGTGAAACATGATGAAAATTTAAATATTAATCTCAAGAAACCAAACCCATGCTACTATTATACAACACATACAATGTATCTCTATGTAATTAGCCTTAATTGAAAGTTCTTTCTCAATATATGGAGGGGTTTAACTATAAGTGCATGTGCCTATAGGAAACCTGAACTCATATCATAAAGTCCTCGCAAAATGAGGGTGAAATCTTTGGGTGATGTCTTATTCACAATCCAATATGCCTTCTAAAAAATTATATTGGAACATACTTGTTAAAACTATCCTTGATAACCCAAAAAAGAAAGAAAGAAATGGGGGTTCACAGAGGCTAGGGCACAAATTTTTGGAGCCCATATTCATGTAGTTTATACGCATGCTTCTAAAGTAAAATATTTAACAAAGCTATGTCTCAACCTCACTAATACGTAGTGGTTGGAGGACAAACCCTAGAGACAAAAATAATTATCTCAAAAAAATTATTATCAGGAAATTAGAAAGTTATAAACTTTTACCCTTTTCTCTTTCTCTTCTTTTCTCATTATCTCTCTACTTTTATTAGCCAATCTTATTTGTAAATTTTAGGAGTCTCTAATTAGAAAAAGATTTTATTATCCTCTAAGACATGGTGAGTCTGAATTGATGTCATCAATTGAAAGATAGACCTTATTAGTACACAATATGGAGTAATAAAGTGAATAGTCAAAGTTGATAGAGAATTAGGAGTTTATCATGAACCAAAAACTTGGTTTGTGGAAGATAGGATCAAGAAAATGATCCAAAGAACCCTACAGTAGGGAACTAAAGGTGTTACTTGTACAGAGAACCAAATATGACTCAATTGACTCTCATATTCCCCCTAAGACCTTGAGTCTTCACTCATTAACCTCAATTTTGATGGTCAATGCCCCTTATTATCTCAAAAGCATTGAAAAAACTTTCAAATCGCAAAGTGCTAAGGACTATAAACTAACTTTAATTAATGCTTTTACCAAAAAAATCATTGAAGCATGTCCTCTGATGAAGTATATGATCCCACCTCAACTCTTACCCTATCAATCACATCACTCACTTTAAGTATACTACTTCTCTAATGAATGATGCACTATAAATGAATAATACTTTTTACCACCTTAAATGAGTCACTAAATCAGTGAGTTTGCCTCCTTCCTTTAAGGAACTTTGTCTAATTTTTTAAATTCAAGAGGCAATACATTAGGTAGTTCACTAATGCTTAAAAATGAGTGAATAATTATAAGGCCTTACTAAAAAAAATACAAGCAAGGTGACCCTTTTTGAAACTTCATTATTTGATTTCTTCATGAGATGCTTGAAGTTCAATTTTTAGAGCTAGCTATGAAATAAACAATGCCTTGGGTAGATGTTAATGTATCTTGTCATTGTCTTAATATGAAAAAGTTGGCATAACCTAGTGTTGGTGGAGTCAATCAATTATGAGACTCGTAATAGAGGTTTATGAAGAATATCAAGCATCAAATTATTTTGACCCCACCACAAGGGCAAGATTAAGGATTCAAGAAGATATAAAGAGCAATGAAGAACCCGTTACAAAATCAAAGGATCAAGAGCCATCCATCTAGCCTAAAAAAATAAAAAAAAGTTTAAATTTGGAAATATATGTTGTTGTATAAATGATTAAAATTAAAATTTTGAAAATTTTTAGTTTTTTTTCTTTATTATTATTTTATTTTGTGTGGAAAAGGATTTGAAGTGATTATGCTCTATTTATAATTATTTGTTTTGGCTTTAATATTTCCCCCTTTTTTTATTTCTTTGATTTTAAGCTTTATAACATGATGTAATCATTCAAATATTTACTTTGATGAATAAAGGAGCCTTTTATGTTAAAACAATAATCATTATATCATGATGCAATCATTTTTAAGGTTTTTCCCAAGTCTTCAAGAATAAAAAATATCTCTACGCCTTACTGAGTTTATTCATGAGAATTATGCCATGAGAAATTAAGAATTCATTCACCCAAAATTGACTAAGATTATGGATCGGATTGATGAATAGAGAAATTAGATGGATATTTCAGTGCCACAAATCCAAAATCTTTCCACTAAAAGTCCTACCCAACCTCTTTCATTTGCATAGCCCACGAATTTGGATTTAGAGGATAACAAACCTCGCTAAAACTCTATGGAAGATCATCCCCTTAAGAAGTAACCTTTTGATTGGAATGATAGCAATGACTACCACCATGATAAGCAAAAAAATTATAATGATTCTTTTAAGAGAATTAAAGTTGAAGAATCCACCTATAATGATGTATATGATCCTTTAATTTTTGGATTAGGTAGTATAAAAGGATAAGTTTTTTTAATGTAAAGCGCTGGATGATGATTAGAGGATAATTTTTACTAAGAGAAAACTTACTATTAATGCAAATATCTATTAGAGTAGCATATTAATATAAGAGTAGTGATTAGAAATGATCAACCTCACTTGGGCAGGGGTAAAGGATATACTTAGGGCTAAGCATTACCCAAGGCACTATAATAAGATATTATAAGAAAAAACTTCTAATTCTAACACATGAAACCCTTTAGGACACTAAGTTCCTCAACACTTTTGAGGCTTAATTTTTAGGACCAATAGTGCAAATAATAATTGACAGCATGCCAATAAATTTATTATTGGTCTTAGGATGGATATTAAGAATGGAGAAGATGTTTGAACTTTAAAATTTAAAGGATGGTTTTTATAATGCAATCATGATGGAAAAGCAAAAAAAAGGCTACCTCCTTTCAAAATCATATGAGCTAAAGCACTTCTTCTCATACCCACAACAAAACTACTAATAAGTATTATTTGAACATTAATGGTATAAAAGCTACTGGAATCCTATTGAGGAGAGTTTTAAGAAAGTTAGAAAGATCATATATTTCAAGTGCCATATAAATATGTAATAAATACTACTAATAAGTATTATCCCATACAAGGAATAATGGAGAAGCTATACACATGTACTAAATTTATATTATAAATTAGACTTGTTTAATGTATATCGGAGGATTTCTTGTATGCAATGTCAAAGGTAGAACTTAGTAGTTCTCTACATCATAAAGAGTTTAATGAGTCTTCATCAAAATTTTATTTAGGAACTTTAATAATTTTCTTATGAATAATCCATTACCTTCTATTTATTACAACTTAGTTTTCATAACTATGTTTTTCATGTCATGTGTGTTTTTGATGATTCCAAATATTATTATCTTGATTAATGTTTCTCCTGGCATATATTGGATATATTTCTTTTGTTGTTTGTGTGTACTAACATTTCAAAGAAATCATTCTCCAGATTATTGAAGATCTCAAATCAGATTATAATAGGGTTCATTGTAACTGGAGTATGTATTTTCAATTTTATTGAGTCTGAGAGAGTGTGATTGTAATTGAGTAATCGTAGACACACACACATTGGGGGAGTGTTAAAATTTTGTAATTTTTTAAACTAATCGTACTATACGATTTACATTTGTACGGGACAATTTGTTCAGTTATTTTCTCCAACAAGCAGTTATACAAACCAAATGAAGAAAATTTTCTAAGTATTATTCGTACTGTATGAAGAGATCTTCATACAATATGAAGAGAACTTCATATATACAACATATAGAGTACAAAATAGATATGCACAAGTTCATCTCGATGATCATCAAAATTTTTCTGAATTAATCATATTGTACGAAGTGTTCTTCGTACAAACGACGTCCAAAGTACGAAAGATTGGGTCTTTTTTCATCCCGACGATCTTAAAATTTTCTGAACAGTTCATACAATACGATATAGGTTCGTACTATATGATCATCGTGTATAAAAATGTTTCATCCAAGTTCATACGAGCAAATTTTAAACTGTTTGTAAGTATGATTATCGATTGTACTGTACGATCATGTTCGCTCAAAATTAAAATTTTTAGTTTTGTGGATGATTTTTTATGTCTTTCATATAAAAGATCCTTAGAAACTGACTTGGACGAATCAAGTCTTCATGATTTCTTAGAGAGCAAGTGAAAGTGTGATTTGGGAGAGTGTGTGAGAGAGAGTTCTTGCAAGTGGATTATGAAGGGTTCACAAGGTTACTTAAATATAAGAATATCTTTTGTGTTTGAGTCACTTTTTTTCCTTTCTTCTTTCTAATTGCTCGAGAGAAAATCTTTGAAGAAGATCTGGTACTCTGCCGACACTTGGAAGGTGTGAAAGGATGATGCTACTCTGCTGCATTGTTAATTGGTGGAAGAGAGAAAATTTGTAAAGGCTTCTTCGCTTTACTGTGGGGGCAAAAGGAGAGTCATTTTGGTAACAGTGCAATATCTGAAGAGGGAGTCTTCAAGGAGTGGACGTAGGTTTTGTTGGATCGAACCGCTATAAACCTTTGTGTTCTTTTTATTTCCGCATTTTATTTTCTGCATTTTGTTATTGTGGTTGAAAAGGCTATTTTAACAGAAAATTTGATTCTGTTAAAATTATTAAATAATTTTTTTAAAATTTATCAAGAGACTTTTAAATTACCAATTCACCTCCCTTTTGGTTGGCCTTGAGACAATTGCATAGGTCTAACAACCTTTACAGACTTCACTATTTTCATATATTCTTTTTGTTTTCATGTATAGCTCACACCTTTTAAATACATCATTTGGTATAAGAACTACAAAAACTAGATATCTACTACATGCTATGTGAAATTTGATAACTTCACCTTTTCTTTGCAATATTATTTATGTTCATTGTTATGCTTCAAAATTCATCTTAGGGTTCTTTTCTTGTTATTCTTTGAAATTAATTTGACAAGGAGTTAAAGGCTTGCTGGTCATCTTGTGCCGATTCTTTGGAGAGTGTCAACCCTTTCTAAAATATTGTTGGAAGAGTAAGAATGAATTTCTTTTGATGTTTTTTGAGTTGCTCTTGGTCCACAAAAAATTTTGGGATTGAATAAAGATTAGGGATTAGAACTAGTTAGTATAAAACATTGGTTGGATATCAATCATTTATAGAATGTTGCTTTGGATAAATGAATTGAATTTCTTGTGTTGAGTTCTTAAATATTGTAAGAAATACTATTTTATTTATGATAAAAAAAAACAAACTATCATAAACATCCAAAATTGAAAGGAATTCAATTATTACCATTATTTCCATCATACAATGAAAAAAATTAAGTATTATCATCTTTATTGTTATATATATATATATATATATATATATATATATATGCTTTGTATAATTTAAAAATAAAATTTTATATAAATAAATTTAAATATTTATATGTCAATTATATGTTATATAAATAAATAAATATATAATTGGTATGTATGTAAAGCCCCCTATTTATTTGAATCAAAATGTATTCTTTAAATATCAAATTAGCATATATAAAATATTTTTTTTCAAGAATGAATATATATATATATATATATATATATATATATATATATATATATATATATATTTACAAGGGTAGGGAAAGGAGTACTGAACATATCCTTTACGAAAACAAAGATGTATGGTACACATGTATGTGTTTGATCCGGTTTAAGTATAACTGTGAAAGTAAAGCAGAAATAAAAACTCAGGCAGATGCACTTTACTAAATATAGGCTTCGTTTGGGATGGCTTTTTACTGCTTCTTAAAACAGCTTTTTAGTACTAAAAAGCTGCTTCAAAAAGCAGTAAGAAAAGCATCCCAAACGAAGCTATAATATGAAGAAGATGAAGCTCAAACTCAAAAATGGCAGCACTGCAGGTTCTGGACAAAGCAGTGTGGTGGTGCTCTGTTTACATTTCGCATAACTTTATGGCCGTAGAAGATATCCAATTGCAATTCCTACGAACAAGATGAAGACCACAAAGAAGGTGGGGAAGCCAGCCTGAACCTTGGAAGCAGCTCTCCTTCTCAGAAGAATCTGTACATGAAAGATAATAAATTGTTCTGCAAATTTACGGAGAGGACTGAGAGAATCTAATTTTGTTTCTAGAGGTAGTAAGAGACTCACAAGTTCTTGCTGTGAGATGTCCTTATCGCGAATGTCCCCCGTCTTCTCTTCCTTCAATATTGCGATCACCTTATCAGCCTGTGGAAGTTCCCAAGAAAAGTTTAAATAAAAGAAGATGGAAAAGGACAGGCTCTTTGAGATAATGGATGAAAGGGCCAGCTTTTTATTAAGAATTCATGAATGTTGATGGCTTGGATGGCACTGGAGTGAGTTTGGTTACAGATAGAAAAATGATTTGTGAGATGCAATTAGACCTGTCAATATTGGACCCAACCTGAAAACCTGATCCGAACCTGACCCAAAAATTTCAGGTTTGAGTTGACTCAAACCCGAAGCTGGTCGGGTTTGAGTCCGAAAAACCGACCCATTTGCAAAACTGGATCGGGTTTGGGTTGACTCAGAAACCCGGGAATGACCCGAGAATCACCCGGAAAATGGCTCTGCCCGTTCTGATCGGTCCTGCCCGAAGCTGCCCACATGCCTAGTGGCCCTGCCAACGCAGGCTACCCGGCTGCCCCGCCTGCCCTCGCGTTGCGTTGCTGTCGCTCGCATTCCTTCGCTCGCGTCGCGTCGCCGTCGCTCGCGTCGCCGTCGCTCGCGTCGCGTCGCCGTCGCTCGCGTCGCGTCGCCCGCGTCGCGTCGCCGTCGCCCGCGTCGCGTCGCCGTCGCCCGCGTCGCGTCGCGTCGCCGTCGCTCGGTTAGCTCGCGTCACATCGTTGCCTCGCCGGTGCACGCTTCAGGCCTGCCGCTGCTGCTGCCACGTCTGCCGCGAGGCCCGAACTGTCTGTCGCGTGCTGGAACTGTCTGTCGCGTGCTGGAAAGCGGATCGGGTCTGGTTGACCCGAACCCAAAGCGGGTTGGGTTCGAGTTCGGAAATTCGATTCATTTGCAAAAACGGGTCGGGTTGACCCGAACCCGAATAGTGCCGGGTCAGTTTCGGGTTCGACCTGAACTCGACCCGTGACCCGAAATTGACACCCCTAGATGCAATGATGGGTGTTATTTTGATATATTTAGGCTTTGTTTGGGATGGCTATTTTACTGCTCTTGAAACAGCTTTCTAGTACAAAAATTTTAATTTTTATACTAGAATGCTGTTTCAAAAAGCAATAAAAAAACCGTCCCAAATGAAGCCTTAGATTTCGTTTGGAATGGCTTTCTTACTGATTTTAAAGCAGTTCTTTAGTACTGTTTTAAAAAGCAGTAAGAAAGTTGTATCAAATTAAATCTTATTAGTAAGAGTTAAATGGTCTTATTATTATATTTAAAAATATAAATATTTTCTCTATCATCATGAATTCATGCATGTTCATGATGCCTTGGATGGCAGTGAAAAGGGAAAAGGAAGATTTGATGTTAGCAACTTAATTTAGTATGAAGGCTGTGAAAAGAGGTAAATAGAGAAAGCTACATAGACATGGATGGGAAAGGGCACTGAAATAGTGATTCTTCTTTCTTTTTCTTTTGGAGGATAAAAGTTGGATTGCTTTGATTGACTGCATGTTATGATAGGGATAAAACGATGCTGCAGCAAAATAATCAGCCTACCTCCGATAGTTTGGAGTGAAGAGTGTTTATCTTTGATTTCAAGTCCTCAACATTCTCAGCCTGTACCAAACAAACAAACAAAGAGTAAGCAGAAAATTGTCAATATTTGTGAAGAAATTTAGATATTTTGATTTTTTTTGGTATATGAAAGTTTGAGGTTGCGTAAATGGTATGCATGCTGGTGAGGAGAAATTGTTCTGTCGGATTCCAAACATAGAAAATCGTCCGGATGTTGTATATAGATTGCTTATAGACTTCATATGAACTAAGCATAGACTGCATATGGACTGTGTATTTGTAGATATGCAATAAATACTAAGCCAATTATTAATTGTGAGTATTTACTGAATATTTAGTGAGTATTTTTTGCATAGCAACAAATACACAATAAATACACAGTCCATATGCGCTCCATACTTAGTTCATATGTAGTCCATACGTAGCATCCAAACGATCCTTTACGTTCGGATTCCGCACAGAATAATTTCTTGCTGGTGAGACACAAGGATGCCACAGGACAATAATCAACGAACCTCTGATAGTTTGGACTCGAGAATGGTTATCTTTGATTTCAAGTCCTCAACCTCCTTAACCTGCACCAAGCAAGTAAACTAATTACTAAAAACTGCATTGTACACGAACAAACGATGTTGAATACTTGGAACTGAACAGTTACAGTGCCAAAATAAACAAAAAGTTTATTAAAATAAAAGCTACGTCACAGATTGTTACTGAGGCATGAAATAACTGCGGTTTTTAATCATAATCCTCATCATTGCAACTCTTATCCAAGCTATCTGGGTCGGTATTAACTGAAGTGAAAAACTAAGATGTTAAAACAGAAAATGGCGTGTCTTACAGGAGATGGATTGAAGTTCTTATCATCAAAAAATTCATCTTTAAGAGAGGATGCTTCCTTCACCACAGGAGATTCCTTAAGAACAGAAGCTGGTTTTAGCCTAGGAGATACATCTGCTGCCTCCTGTTTCGAAGTTCCATTAACCGGTTGCAAAACTGGAGAATGTGGCGGGCTAACAAGAACAACTCTCAACTTGCATTCTTCTATAAAATTGCCACTTTCTTTTGAGAACTGATAAAAGGAAAAAAAAAGCATATAAGATATGTGATTAATAAATATGAAAATAAAAGAAATAAGAAAATAGTTCTCACGAAGGTAGATGTGATGTCCTCATCAGTGCTCCCAAATGGAACGATGGTGCTTTGAACAAGGAACTTGTCTTTCACTTGCATGTCAGGTGGGGCAGTGCGCTGAGCTTGCATGGTAACTAGTTTCAAGTAAAAAAGAAACAATATAAACATAAAACGTCAAAAGGAATGAACTTAGGCCTCATTTGGTTGGCCGTAATTTCTTCGTTTCCGATTTCAATCAGTGAAAAAATTATTATTTTGTTGTTTGTTTACGCCACTTTTTCAAAATACCTTTTGCTACACCTCCCTATTTTCGCCGATCTGAGAAAGAAAAAAAATTCTACTTCGCCGTGTTAATACCTCCGTTTAAGAACGAAAAAAAATGTGGGGGGAACCAAATGACGCCTTAATTGCTAAGGCTTAACACAACTCTAGTCGACCAAAAGGTTTTCATTGCACAACACTTAAATACAAAGGATGTTACATGCATTGTAAATATCTGAAATTTTCGAGTGCTTGCCGATACCTGTAAAATCACATGTTGATCGTGGCATAATAACACCCGTGTTGGGTCGTACACAATATCTCTTTGGAGAAGTGGTTTTAACCTGTAAATAGTAGTTGTCAAGCTCAAATGAAATCATATTTTATGGAAACGGTTTTCTTTGAGAGGATATGAGCACTCCACTGAAAAAGGAACTGAAGGATGGATCAGTTCCTTTCTACTGAAGAGTTGGTAGCACAGTATGCTCAGAAAAGTAAACATCGAAAAGTAGAAACAACTTGCAAAAAAATGGCAATCAATTTGGGTAGATTTTATATACATAAGGGTTTGGTCAAGACTTGAGGTAGAAGAAAAGGTGGCTTCAAGCAAAAGCCAAAAACTGGTAGCACCTATCACCATCTAACTTTATTTGCCTTGAAAACTATCTAGGCAATAAAGAAACAACTTAGTGCCCAAAAACTATGCGATGAAAATATCTGTTGACAAATCCAAAAAATACATCCATAAAGAACCACCCACCCAATGAATGAAGATCAAATTTACCAACCAAAACAGCAACAATCATGAAACCACTTAGTGCCCAAAAACTATGAGATGAAAATATCTGTTGACAAATCCAAAAAATCCATGCATGAAGAACCGCCCACCCAATGAATGAAGATCTGATTTGCCACCTAAAACAGTAACAATCATGCAAGACAGAATGCAAGCTAAATAAGTGTAAACAGCATGGGAAAACCATTGGGAGAGACTTGAAATGATTTTTTTTTTCAGAGCAACGAATTCTTAATTACAACATTAAATAAATAATACAAATAGAAAATTTTTCAAGAAGAGAATATAACCTTGAATGCAACATATTCATTAGACTTGTTGGAAAGTCGCACCAAACATGAACTTTGTTTCTTCAGCTCAACTAGCAGCATAAAACTTCAAGTTAGACTAAAACAGTATCAAGATCATGGCGCGTTCTTTTATATGTGCATCATGCATATAAAGATGAAAAACAAATGCTCAGCAAGCAGCAATACAAAATAAATTATATTAAGGTACAAAAATGGTTCCCTCTTAAGAGGAACAAACAAGCAACGTCAAGAAGCATTAGGGAAATTAACACAATTGTAGCATTGTAGCAACAGCAAAAGTTTTAGTCAATTCAATATTACTTTCATTTAAGAAACTTGTAAGCCCAATCGTTTCAAACAACTAGTTCAATGTGGTGTACAACTAGTCCTTTTAAATCTATTGGTTAATTTCAAGATTTTCTATGTTGATTATAGATTTAAAAATATTTGTTTATCAAGAGAATTCCGAAGACCATTTCCTTCAAATAACCAGCTCAATATGCATGTAAATAAACCCTTATAGTTTGTTAATTTTCACAGATCTATGGTGGAAATAAATTTTAAGAAGTTCATGTGTTATATCTTTCAGTCTGTTCCAAGCATGGACACAAGGGACTCTTAGACATATCATTTGACGAGTCAATATTTGTTTTCCTAATTATCCTTAGCCATCTCTTGGACAATTCTTAGCATTTTAGGTATAGATGTTCTACAAATACCAGCAAAAAATTTCACTCAAACTCAAAAATATACCAACTAAAACTTATTTTAGATTCCAATCACACCTCTTAAGCACTCCTAGACATCAATCTCATCCTTGAACACTTCTAGGACACCTAAGTTTTTGTTTTACCATAGGATACTAATCCTATATTAATTTTAAATTTGTATAACACAACTTATATATTTATTTATGTATGTAATTTCTTTATTAAACTTCAAAATAGACTTGACTGGTATGGAAACTTATTATGCGTCATTAACAAGTCAACATCTCAAATAATACTCAATAATAATGAATGTAAAATGACGATTCATAAAATAAATCCTAAATCCCACAATGGTTAAGAAAAGTTTAATGATGGCGATGATCATCATCATTAGCTTTATCTAAAATATTTAGGTTTGGCATTATGAACCTAATTTTTCTTTTTTTTTTAAGTGTTGTTTAAGGTATTAAATTTTATATCTGTGAGGATAACAAGCTCTATGTGTATTATGGTCTTCTACTTTTCAACATCCAAATACACATCATAATGTGCAGGCTCCACATATTGATGTTTGTGCTTAAAGATAATTTTCCATATTACTTCTCAAATGAAGTTTATTGGCTTTCAATTGCTAAAGTCAAATAGTTACTTCCGTAAAATTCATCAAAAAATATATAGAATTACTTTGTAAAACAGGCAAGGGTAAATTTCGAATAAAAGTAAATAACTGATGAAAAAATAAATAATCATATATGGTATATATAACTATACACTCAAACAAGAACTATGCACGCAAGTAGCTTAATAATTTTTAAAGCAATATAGAGTCTTCCAAAATTTTCAAAAGTTGAAGCCCATAATATTGAGTTTGATCGAGTTATGAGAAAGCATGAGTAGATTAGGCTTACTCTTGGTTGTGAAGCTCTTTGGTGATTAAGAAAATCACAAGTGATTTAAGTGGAGCTTGAGAATAATTGATCATGGGATTTTCCATTTTGAACAAAATGCCAACATAGGATACTTTCTTTTAAGAGCTTAATAACTTTTCTTTAAGGCTTGAACATAACATGACTTAATTGGACTAAATATGAAATGTTAGATTTTTCAAAGCTTGTGGAACGGGTAAAAAATGAGATTGACTTGGTTTAGATGGATTTGAGTATATTTGAGTTTGATAAGCTATTTTGTGATATAATGATGAATATAAGAAGGCATCATAAAGATTTTTCTTAATACTTTCATGCCATCACATGGTGTAGGGATGTCAATCCTCACTAACAAGTTAGGTTCAACTCTAGCCCAAAAATAATTTCACTCGAATATGATTAACTCGGACAAAATAATGGTGGTGAGTATTAAGCTCTTCACACATCTTTCTCCATCAACTTTTATCTAGTCTACTAAACATAGCTAAACATAATAAATACTCTAAAAGATGTCATTTTCATGTTGTCAAAATTGATCTCTCTCACATGCATCCATTTAACTAACCTATAAGATTCATGCATTTGTTGCGACAATCTACCTCATAAATTATTTAACTATTCAATGCTCCATTTATTTTTTCCCAGTGAATAGATTTTTGGACACCATCCCAACTACTAGAAAATTATAGTGTTTAACAACTTTTGGTACCCATGACTTCACCCATAAATCATGCATAAACTATACACTCGTTCCAAACCCTATATTTGTCCCAACTACCTACCCCCCCCCCCCCCCCCCCCCCCCCCCCCCCCCCCACCATTCAAAGTGCTCATGTCCATCTTGACATCACCACATCCAAAATCCATGTCCCTCATCATGTCAAGTTTTGTCGATTCTATGTTTTCCTTTTCATCTCTATCACCATATCAATACAACTCTTAAGAAATAATCTCCTCATGATATTATCCCATCATTTACATGTCATTTGTCCCTCCTCCAAGTCTTCATACACACCATTCGCAATATCTCAATCTATTATGCTAGCATTCATAATTCATAAATAATCTAACCACCCAACAAAACCACCGCCACTCAATTGATCCTTTCTCCACAAGTCACTCAACTATCCCCAATCACATCAAAATCACCCACCTCCCTCTAAACCAACACAACAACATCCACAATGATAATAAAACCCACCCAACCTCTCTTAGCCCAACAACACTACTAAATGACCACTTGGCCAAAAAAAAAAATCACAAACTATCTGGAAACTCATTCTCAGAGCAAAACACAATCAATCACTAAACCAACCACCATAACCTAAGCACTGAAATATCTTAAATTGCATCAGAGCTTGTGAAACGAATATGATGCTATTATTTATGAACTTGAAAAATTATTCCACTGCCCCCACTCAACATTTGTTTAGTTGCAATTGGGTTTTTTAAAAAATAACTTTGATGGATATATTTATAGGTACAAGGCTACAAGCTTAATTGGCTACTAAAGGTTTTAGCCAATGACTGGGAATTTGATACACCTTTAGTCCAATTATAAAGCTTGACATTATACGTTAGGCTCTCAGCATGGTGATCTCAAATGACAGCGGTTTCTACATCAACAATTTATTAACAATGCCATTCTTCAAGGCCATCTTTCTGAGGATGCCTTCATGCATAAACCCCTGAGCTCCATAGACATAAATTATTCTACCTATCTATGCAAACTTTGCAATGCATTCTATGGCCTCAAGCAAGCACCCTGTGCATAGTACTTTAAGTTATAATGATTCCTAGTTGCTTATGGGTTTACTAACTATCTTAAAAACACATCTCTTTACAATGAAAACTAGAGATACTCTTATCTATCTTCTTGTTTATATTGATAATATCATTATTACAAAAAATTATAACACAGCAGTACAACACTATCACTCTTCTTGCCCAACCATTCTCTATCAAGGATCTTAAGCCACTACTCAAATTCATTTGTGTAATTGTGTCAAAATTATTTTGGACTCGAAAGATTACTCTTATCGAAGTGCCAATACATTCTGCTTGCTCACACTAAGAGGTTACACCTCTTGCCAGCTCACCAACGCTCGCTCTTCATTCTGCCTTCGTTCTTATTGATTCTACTTATTGCAATAATGTAGCAGGCAATCTATAATATTTACCTTTTTTACATGCTCAAACATAGCTTTTTCAAGTAAGAAACTATCTCAGTTTATGCACCACCTCCCCATTGATCATTAGATGGACTAAATGGCTATTGCGCTTTCTATGTGGCGCTATTGATTGTGGCCTTATTCTCATTGTGACTTGATCACCACTTCAATATCATGCATTCTCTATTGTTGATTGAACAAGTTATAAAATGATATTCCACTTAAATTGCTTGAGGATCAACCAATTGATGCTTTCACCAAACATATTTTTTGCACTCACTTCTCTACATCTAGCCTTAATATTAGACTCTCTGACTTAAACTCCATCTTGATAAGCATACATTGTAATTAACTTCAATATTATTGACACTAAGTTGATGGAATAGTAAAACTTAAGTCAATATTCATAAAACAAGCCCACAAATTTGTAATAGCAAAAGTTAGTTTTCATAGCAAACTAAAATTACAAAGAAAAATATCTAATTTGGTATCATAATATTGGAAGAGCAAATTTGAATCAATAATTCTATTCATTACAACATCATTGACTGTCATTCTCCCAACAAAGTTCAAATAGAAAAATGTCCGAAATAAATGCATTCATTAATTTACCCTTAGAGATAGGATACGAAATGAGCATATACATGAAAAGATTGGAGTAACTCTAGTGGAAGATAAGATTTGAGAGATTCGCCTTAGATGGTTTGGTCACATAAAATGACAGCCTTCTGATGACCCGGTTAGGAAAGTAGAGGTATTAGATTTGACTTATGTTAAGAAAGGTATAGGTAGACATAAAAAAACTTCAAAATATTAAAAATGATCATTCTTTATTAGATAGATTTAAACGAGAATTTGATTTTTAACATGACACAATGAAGAAAAAGGATTCATGCCCATGTAGTGGGACAAAGGCTTGATGTTGTTGTTGTTTGTCAACATTCTTTTGCCTAAATTGAGAAAAAATGTCTAGAAATTGTCACGATGCAACCAAACTCAAAGGTTGCACCTAAAAAAACTTCAAAATATTAAAAATAGTCATTCTTTATTAGATAGATTTAAACGAGAATTTGACTTTTAACATGACACAATGAGGAAAAAGGATTCATGTAGCCGACCCCATGTAGTGGGACAAAGGCTTGATGTTGTTGTTGGTCAACATTCTTTTGCCTAAATTGAGGAAAAATGTCTAGAAATTGTCACGATGGAACCAAACTCAAAGGTTGGACCTAAACAATAGAATTTTAAGGCAAAGAAGTAACAAACAAACTATGTTACACATTATATTTTAAAAGAGGGTGAACTAAAGCATGTACAATGAAATAAGAACATAAGAAGAGTATGACTAATAAGATAGCAGAACAACTAAATGTGAAAGTAGTAGGAAAGATAAAGGAAAGCCAAGGTAGAATGGATAAAAGTTGTGCAAAAATGCCTAAACATAAACTAGGAACTAAAACATGTATTAGCAAAAGGCTAAAAATGATGATAATTTGCTCATAAAGTATATAATTCCAATCACAGAAGGTCCCCAAGACTAAAAAGTGTTATGTAGAATTTTCAACACACTTTGCCTAAATCGAGGAAGAATACCTAGAAATATTCAAGAAGCAACTAAACTAAGAGTTTGCAATGGAACAAAGCTATTTTAAGGTAAAGAAGTAACAAATAAAGCATGGTACAAATTACATTTTAAAAGAGGAATAACCGGCAATTATATAATATGAAAAATAGAAGATAAAATGACTAATAAAGTAGGGGATTTGCGGAATGTGAAAGTAATTAAAAAGAAAAGAAGAAAAACAAGGTAAAATGGATAAAAGTTTTGCATAAATTCCTTTTATAAATTAGGAACTAAAACCATAAATTAAGGATAAGATTAAAGATGATGTGATTAATTAAAGTTTATGATTCCAACCAAAAAGGCCCGTATACACTAAAATCTTTTATGTAGAATTTTTAAGATTGCCCCACACTTTTTACCTAAATTAATAAACAATATCTAGAAATCTTCACGAGGCAAACAAATTCCGAGGTTGCATTTGAACAATACATGAATCCTAATTGACATCTCAAAAGATGATTAAAAGTAATATACAAATATTATACGAATGAAACCGAGGTAAAACATTTTTGGATTTTGGATCGGGAATTGCACTTATTAGCATGGTGATTTCTATTTTGAAGGCTTGGGATAGAAAATTCACTACCAATCAGTTAGTTGAGCGGTACTGTCTTTAATATATAAAGTAGAGCTCAAAGGTTCGAACCGTTGAGAAAAAAAAAATCATCAACCTTTCACTTCTTTAATATATATTCTATTTGAAAATGCTTTATATCAATCCATTAAACCATCTTTCATAAGTTTCAGAACAAAAAAATTTACATTAATGACATAAATCCACAAAAATCCAACTCCACGATCACGCCATTGGATGATCAACTCGATGATAAAGGCAGAAACCTTTCAAATTAAACCAAACGATATCAATAAGAAACAGGTTCATTTGCTCATCATAATTAAATTTCAAACCCAGGTACAAACTTACATGTAAACTTGAGTTCCCTCGGTTGGATCTCCAACAGTTCCGATTCCATCCTCAAAGCCTACTGCCGACAAAACACTTTCCTTCCACAATCCAAAACTCCACTCCCTCAATCCGCTAAACCCCAACCTGAACAATCAAACAGTGGGCAAAATCCAATCAAAAAACCAACTCCAGAACGATAGCCGGCCATAAAAAATACCAATATTTAACGCTCAATTCGATATCAAACGAAACCAAAGGATCACAAAACAAGTAAAAGGCTTAACACCATCCAGATCTTCACTACCAACACACGAATAGATTTCTACTCGGAAGTCAGCGAGCCGGAAATACTTACCACAAGACGAAGAATCCTAAGGACTCGCAAGTCGCAGAGAGAGCGAGCGAGCGAGAGGGAACCTTTCGACGGGTCTCGAATTTATCAGCCAACGGCGGTTCATAAGGAAAAAAAAAAGGGTAAAATTATAAATATATATAAAAAGAATACCGAAGACAAATAAGCCACTTTTACGATTTATCAATAAAATATTTAACCACGTGTAATCCTCTTATTTGCAAATTTCCCCAATTTTAATTGTCTCAGGATTTAACGCAAAGGAGCCATTTGCAAGGAAAGTGTGTAAAAAGGCACCAATCATTTCCTAATTTGCACATTGGGTCCAAAAGATACGAAAAGTTATTTCAAAATTTTCAAATCTGTCTTTATTGTTGGTCTGTCTATTTACGCTCACGCCAATATTTCGTCAGTGGCACGCTGCAGTTTAAGAAAAGGATGTCGGACCAATGCTCGGATCTTGCGTGGAGGGTACAGGCTAAGCTATGGGATTCCAGAGGGACAGTGGAAACGAGGGTGGTGGTTGAGGAGCTTCCGGGGCTAGTGGCAACGGCATGGCTCTATCTGCAATAGTTTCATGCCTACTTTTTATTTATTAGGTATATATATATATATATATATAAAACTTTGAAAAGTGGAATATAAATAATGTAGAAAAGATTGGATCTCAAAAATTTTATAATGAATTTTAATATCTTGTTGACATCAAAGGAAATATTTGTATATAATATTATAAAAATATTAAAAATAATTAGAGATGTATATTTAAATTGCTAATGTCAAGTTTGTGGAAATCGAAATATAAAAAATAAAAGGTTCAATCAAAGTTGTGAAAATCGGACCAGACAAGAAACCGGAAGATGGAGAGGTTCAAGGTTCAAACCGGATGATGTAATAAATAATAATATTATTAAAAATTAATAACATTAATAGGATAATTATGAGAATGTAATCTCAAATCATATAATTTTAATATATTATATCTCAATATAATTAAATTAAATTGAAATGATGAATATATTATAATATAATTATAACTTATAAAACATATAATTTATTTATATTATATTTATGAATATCTAATAATTTAATTATAATTAATTTTTATATTTAATTATAGTTATAATAAATGAGATTCTTATAATATACATTATAACAAATTAAAATTTTTAATATAATATATAAATTTATAATATTAAATTTATAAATGTGTAATAAGAATAATATTTAATATAATATATAAATATTATTAATTCATATAATATACATTCTAAAAATTTTATAATATATAAATTTATAATACAAATTAAAAAAACTTTGCACCCAACTCAAATTCATGGCCCAACTAGCCCAAATTTATGGCCCAACCAGCCCAAATTAATGGCCCAATAAAGCCCAAATTTATATTCAAGCTCATATAACATTCATGTAACTTTTTTAGTCCCACATTATGAAGGAGTATGATATGGTTTTATTTTAGCTCTTTATATAGCTCCCTATTTTCAAAAAAAAACTTATTTTATGAGATGACATCCATGTATTATGGTATTAAATATCTCATTATTTACTAAAAAAATTTATATTTAAAAAATGTTATGAAGTAAAATATTTTTATTTATATTTTTAAAAAATTTTAAAATCGTTTGGTTCTTTTGAACCCGGACCGGTTCACCGGTTGAACTGCCGATTTAGTTCGGTTCAAGTCGGTTCTCTACGAAGCAGGTTATTGAACTGGACTGGATTGGACAACAGGCCGGTTCATGGTTGAACTGGTTGAATCGCCCGGTCCGATCTGCTTTTTAAAACCTAGGGCTCAATTGTTTGATCAGAATTGAACCAAAGATGTAATACATTTTATAATTATTTAAATAAGTAATAAATAATATAATAATAATAGAATAATTGTATAATGATTTAGATTTATGGCTAAAAATAAATTTAGTTTATATACAAATTTATATATTTAATATAAATTATTACTATTTATGTTAAATTTACTATAAATTATTATTAGTTTATATTTTATATTTAGATAAATTTTACAACCATAAATTATATATTAAATTGACATTTTATTTTTACATCTATAAATTATTCATATCATATTATTTATAATTAGTAAATAGATAAAAATAAATTTTTAATGATGTATAATTTAAAAAATAAAAAAAATCAATATAAAATATATAAATAATTAAACATAATTAATCAATAAAAATTTATTCTTATTATTTAAAAAATAATTAAAAATTCTGTTTAAAAAAATATAATATATGTATTTTGAAGTAGAAAATCTCAAATTTCAACTAAATTATTTAGCCCCGAATCATTTGAGAGTTTTCTTTTGTTTTATTTATATAACTTTTTTTTTTGTCATCATGTGTTAAGAGTTTACATGAGGTGGTGGGATCATGTGGGCCTGTTGTATTGGTTCTTAGATTGTAAATAATTAGTATTAAATTTAAATATATTATAGTGAAAATATTGTATTAATTAATATTTAATTAAATATTTTATATAAAATTAATTTATTTAATTATTTAAATAAGATATGAATTGAATTGGCTAGTTCTTAAAAACTGGAATCCGTTGAACTGTTTGCATGTTGGACCGACAGTTTGCTAAACGGGTCGACCCTAACCCGAATTTTTTGAGTCGTCTTCAGGGTCGGGTCAATTATTGACACCCCTAGGCTATAACCATAGACAAATAAAGGAGAGAGAGAGAGAGAGAGAGAGAGAGAGAGAGAGAGAGAGAGAGAGAGAGAGAGGTTGCTAACCAACATAAAAAATGAAAAAAAATGGGTGCTTGAAAGAGGGAGAATTTATGCATCTTCAAGAAGAATGCGGCATTGCTAACTTAGCTCTATTAAAGGAGAAGCATTCAACTATAATGGAGAGAAGCTCTCACAACTAATAAATAAATAACTTTTGGGCATCATATAGCCATTAAATAAAAATTAATAAACTCCTAGGTTTAATGTAAGAATAATTAAACAGTTTCAAAATTAATAACTAAATAAAAGTTATATATATATATATATATATATATAGGATAATTTAAATGACAAGATTCATCTAATGAAGAATATTTTATATTTAAGATATTCTTCAAAATTTTAAAGAAAATATGGGATCCCTAACCATCGAAATCCAAATAAAAGTTATAAATCAATAAGAGCATAAATTGAAAATACCATTTGATTAAATTAAATAAATTAAAATCAAAAATAAAATAGTAAAAAAAATAATAATAGTTACCCTCACTTCTTAGTACACATTTGATTTAGACATGACAATATCCTTAAACTTTCTAATGTAGGTTGCTATTTCAAAATAGGATTATTGAGTCCAATAGTTTTAAGCCTACCTAAACCCTTCGAGGTATTAAATATTATAATTCTTTTCTATTTACTTAAACTTATTAGATTCAAGTTACGTATTACTTAATGATAAAGTTTTAAGATAAAAAATTGGTAGTTTCTTATTTGTTGTATTATAAGTTCACACTTCCTGAGCGTTTTCTCAATCTTATGTTGATTAAATATAAGCCCAAATTTATAATAAAATGAATAATTCAAATGCTAAATTCAAATATGCAAAAAGTTTAAAGCCCAACATATGATAGTTTAAAGTGCTTCTAGGCTTCTTAAATTTTCATGCTCCCTTCTTTCTATCATGTGTTCTTTTAAAAAGAAATATTGAAAATTAAACCAATACCTTTGAAATTATAAAATATTTTTTCACTATTTTAATTGAGAGTATTTTTAGGAGATAACTTTACTTGGGTGTAATTAATAATAAGGGTTTGCCATTATTGGGAACATATACCCCAAGCTAATATAAACTCTATTTTACCCATATTAAATAGGAGTAAATGTAACAATCCAAATTTTTAAAAATAGTTGAAATATATATATATATATATATATATATATATATATATAATTTCTATTTGAATTACAGTGCAACAGAGAGAAAGGAGAAAGCCAAATTTATTTGGCCGAATCGCTTTACCACTTTTGTAGAAATGGCTTAAATCACTGTCAGTGATTATAATTTTATCTCCTTTTTAAAATATTTTTATTTTAACTATTTGATTATCTACATAACTAATTTTATTGCATTTTTCCGAGATTTATCTAACTTTTATTGCACAAATTTTTATATTTTATCATATTGATTATTCTTAAAATTTTGACTGTAATATATATATATATATATAGTATGAGAAAGAATATACTAGGAATATTCTTTTTTTGCTGTTAGAAAATGAAGTTCAATTGGAGACGAGTTTCTGCATTTTGATGTATTTTACTGCATTTTGGATTGAAAGTTGAGTTTTTCAGTTGGAGATGCCCTAAAATAATTGTAGTATATAAGGAATATTTTGATGTTGCTTGAAGTAAAAAGGATTTTCACAACTAAAATGTTTTTCATTATATTTCTTTTACTTTGCATTCATTTTTCATCCAATCACATACTAATATTATCAAAACAATGCAAAAGAATTACATTAGACTCACTTCAAACCACAGCACCTGAACCAAACCAGCTGGAGTGAGTCGGATTGAAATTAAGACTTTCGCACAGACTGAAGCAAATCATATTGTTTCTCTTTTTCTTTTTCAAGGCTGATATTTTTGCATTCTTTTTCAAGGCTGATCTTTTTGCATTCTGAAATTAATCCTACAGTTAGAAATGGGCTGATCATTTTGCATTTTGGAAACCTTCGCTTTCTCATTTAAGTAGTTTCCATAAAGCTATGATGCACAGACACGGACACGGTGACACGGATATGACACTACGCGGACACGGGACACGTCAATTATTGAAAATATAGGACACTGGACACGGTATTATAATTTTTATATTTTAAAAATAGTGTATAAAAATTAAATAAGTATAATTTTAAAAATAATTTAAAAATAGTAAATCATTTAACTAGAATTTGTGATTAAAATGATTAGTATTAGGATGTCGAGAGTCATGCATCGATGCCATTTATCAATCACCGAAAGACGAGATGAAAATACCTTAACTGTCAAAGAGAAATGAAAATGAGAATATTTGATGAATGGGTATTAAGTGCGGATGTTGATTTAGTGTTGTAGATAGAAAATAAGATATTTAGTTTAAATCCCTCCAAATACAAGAAATTATATTTTTTAAAAATTCATAAAATATTTAAAATACGCATGTCTGACACGCGTGTCCAATTTGTATTTAATATCTTTTTAATCTGACACGTTTTCGGCATGTCCGACAAGTGTCGGAGGAGTGTCGGACGAGTGTCGTGTCGGATACAGTGTCAGACACTGCACGCCTCTTTGAGGAGAAGTGTCGGTGCATCATAGCCAGAAAGAGTAAGGTACTTTCTTAAGACCTCTAATGCTTCAGATGGAAAAGTATAATGTCGAAAAACCCAAATCTAAAACAATAATCTATAATTATGATGAAATATAACACTAAAGTATATGTGATGGGTCTTGAGGAGGAGAAATTATTTTATGCGAAGACCGGATGCAGAACGATATCCGGAGACCAACTAGAATGCGCAACGTCAGTAGTATCGAGCTACTGTACCAAGCGTACCGAGCAAAGGATGGTGTAGTTCATTTGGATTGGTCTCCGAACGGCGTTCAGTATCCGCACAGAAAAAATAATCCTTGAGGAGGATTTTGGCATAAGTGTTGAAGAGGATAGTGTTCAGAGCATCACCGCTGTGCAGGATGCTTCAGACATGATTCAGAAGATTGTGGAGGCAAAATCTGCTTAACTATTGAAAGTATTTTTTTAACTGTTGTTTTAATTTTGATCTGCACTTTACTGAAAGTATTTTGGTCTATTTATGCTGCACTTTATTGGATTTAAGGTGAAATCTATAAGCTTAAATGATAAGAGATTTCACTTTATGGAGTAGCAGTTCAATCACATATTTAAGTTAGTTTTATTAGTGATATTTGATTTATCTGTCATTTACATACAGCCAATTGTGCAGATGTCATAATTTTTTGTTTTTGCTTTTTATTTTGAATTGTCTTTTTTTCTTCTTGGTTCATAAAATTTTAAAAAGTTATACATAAAATGTTATATAGATTTACAAATGTAGGGAATTTAGTGGTTAGTTTTGTTTGAATTTGGACTAATTATTCTGTGCGGACACCGGACGGAGAGAACCGTCTGGATTTGCTATGCTTTTACTACCATTTTGTTGCAAATGATAGCAAATATTCAATATTTACTAAATCATTGTATATTTGTTACGCTTTTGCTGTGTTTTGCAAAAGCGCAATGAAAATGCATTCATAATTGAATATTTACGTATGGTCCTTTTACTACCCTTTTGCAAAAGCGCACAAATTCGGACGGTTCTCTCCACCTAGTGTCGGCACAGAATAATTTCTCTTGAATTTGAGGCTCTTGGTTGGACAAAAAACTCTCCACCAACTTCTCCACAATTCTTGCGCTGCACGTCGTATTGTGTTGAGGCTTTATCTGAGTGATTATGTGTAAGCAATTCTTATGAATGCGCGGTGATACCCTTGCGACAAGTGATGAGTCTCCTAGGCGATCATGGCTTTGAGTAGGGAAGGAATCATAATTGGCAGCCATCATCGTTGGCTTGGTGTGTGCCTCTTGTAGTTAGGACTTAGTTATTTGCACAAGGTTGATGGCTTTAACTAAGAACTATTGGGAAAGCTGAGTCCTCTAAGAGCGAGGCCTCTTGTTAGAGTTTCCATTTCATATTTAAAATTCAAAATATTTTCGCTTCTTTCATATGTAATTCGCTAGTTTATTCAAATGTATAGACTAAGGCTTTGTTTGGGACGGCTTTTTTCTTGCTTCTTAAAACAGCTTTCTAGTACAAATATTAAAATATTTGTACTAAAAAGCTGCTTTATGAAGTAGTAAAAAAGCCGTCCCAAACAAAACCTAAATACTAATAATAAGCCAAAAGCCCTACGACGATCAAATAATGAGTTACGAAAGGAAGATTTCTAATGGCCTTTTGGCCAAGTAAATTTGTGAATGATATGATATATGCCTGAGAAAATCTTTTAAATGGAAAATATACATGTATGATTGACCTTAGTCAAATAAAATTTTATAAAGATTGGACCCATTGAACTTGGCTTTGAAAAACGTTGAAATCTCAACGTTCTTATCTCAGTATTTTTCATTCAATTTAACAAAGGCTTGGTCTTCTTATTATTTTTCAATAAGAAAGGCTAAGTTTAATTAAGCAACATTTACTTCAAATAATTTGAAGGGGCAATTATAGTTGACAATAATCTTATTTGCAGATGTCAAAAAGAATTGAACTCCTTGCAACTACGTTGATTTAGAAATTCAACATACTGTTCAATCATTAGAAAAAAAAACTTCATTTAATCAAAAGCAACCTTATCTAATAAAATACAGCCTAATCATATTACTTTTCATACTAAGTTCAATTAAAAGGAAAGATGAGGATTATCCTATTGAAATGACAAATAAGTTCAACTTTTAGTGAGGATTTGTTGTTATTGTAGTCTTCAAGTATTCACTTAGTGTCATGTAGGAGTCCAATATATGCAAGCAACCTCTTTCACAATTTGTGGAGTCTTGGGTCATCTTGATCTGTTAGTTAGGAGCATTGGGATTCAAAGCTTCTGTATGTGAGTTTGCCTTAATTGGCCCTGAAGGTCAAAAAAAAAAAACTCAGGAGACTTTTGGACTTTTTTTTTCTATGGAGAATAGTATCATTTTGGAGATATTTTGAACATTTAAGTTAGCCTTATTGAGTGTCATTTGCGGAGTTGCAAAATAAATATGACTACTAGTTCTTATTTGATTGATTGATAGTCTACTTCTCTATTACAAAGATAAAAAATTTTAACCTCCAAAGAAAAAAAGTTGGGATTGAGTGGAAATTCAAAGTGATTAGTTACTTTCTAAGCTAAAGTTTTTTATTTTTTTATGAAACAAAGCTCAATAAATTAATTTAAGCTTCAACTTAAGAAATCGAGAGTAAACAATATCCAATTATTAATAGTGTTCAAGTCAAACTTGCATAATTGAACATTTTTATGTAGGTGATTGAATAGAACATAATAGTTTCAGTAATGGATGAAGATATATTTTGGATCTTTTGGAGATCAAACAATTGGTTGTGAGACTAATAAAAATTTAAGAACTCTTTCTCCTATTCTCCCCACTCTCCATACTTGAATCTCACTTATTTTTTCACCTTTAACACTTATGCTACTTATTAGTAAAGTTTGATGTCATCCATGGATGAATTTAAATCCAACATCCTTAATGGTGCAATGAGTATGGATTGATGTTAGTGACTAAAATATAGACACATCTTAAAGAGTAATCGAATCCGAAGCTATCAATAAACATGGAAAAATTCACCTTCACAACTCATTAATTGTGATTTAATGGAGAAGGAAGATAGACTTGCCAAAATGATTTAGGATGTATTAAGAGGAATTTAGAGGAACATTCCATAGGGATCATCTGCTCAATAGCTTATCGAAGAAGGCTAGAGATTATAATGCTTACCTAAACACCCAATACTGATCCTACTCATAGCCATACTAATGATGTATACATCTCAACCTTGACAAATGCGTAGGAGAGAACATGAGCTGATGAAATGTTTCCCTAAGGAAACGACCACCGCCAAAGTTTAAATCCATAACTTGGAATCATACTAGGGGAAGACAAACCACATCATTGACCTCGCTTATTTTGAGTTAATGATGTCACTACTGAATGTTAATGATGCCTTAAATGCTAGTTATTTATAACCACCTTAAAAATGGTGGTCATTTTGTGGCTCACTAACCTACCATTGGTCATAATTACCTCATTTATGAAATTTAATAGAATGTTCATTACTCAAGTTACAACCACATCGAAGGCACCTTAAGAACTCATATTCTTTCTTGAAGATGTTCCAAGAGTCGAATGATCCACTACGTATTTTCATAATATAATTCTAGAAGAAGATGTCAAAATTGAAGGACTTAGAGCCCGCAATCGCACATGCTGTCCTAACATAAGGTCTGTGGGATGCCCCTTTGGTGGTGATGTTCAATAGTAGCAATTGAAGACGTTAGCTAATTTGCTTGAACGCACCAACAACCATGTTATGATAAAGAATACAACAACATGGTCAAGGCACCCTAAAACAATTACCTTTGAGAGCTTACATAAATGCATGATTGACATCAAAGCCACTACTGTGGCCAGAGTCACTTAAGAAATCATAGGACGAATAGGAGGCAACATATGTCACATAATTGGTGACATTCAAGGTAATATATAATGCTCCTATAGGCAAGGATAATTAGAATTATTGGGCCACCCACTTAGTAAGAGGAGTTATTGTGAGTCACTCCATAGTAATGTGAAGAATGTACTATATCTTACCCATTAACACCTCACTATCACTCTGCTACATATGTCCATGGTTAAGCTTGTAGATGCCATCCAAAAGAAAATTTTTTCATGAGCCCATCACCCATGAAAAAGAGTGCTCACACAAGCGATATCTACAAGTATTGTGCCTTCCATAAGGGCTATAGGAATGAGACTAAGGAGTGAAAACAACTTATTGTGCTCGTCAACCCTGGTAAGTGCCTAGGGTAAGCTTCCATGGAAGATCAAGGGAATGAGCCTATTCCTTCTTGTGATATTCATTTTATTTGGGTTGTGTTTACCATCCTAGGAGGAGATATAGTCAATTCATTCATAGAGGATGTTTCAAAAGTCCTCATGTTTGGGAGTTAAACTTTGTTGCTACCTCATAGGTGATAGTAGGCAATGTTGCTCTATTTTCTTTGCAAAATGTGGATAGACTAGCGAGTGTAAGTCCCTTTGTTGATGCAATAATGATTACAATATTAGCAACCAATTACCAAATTGACAACATCCTTATTAATAAAGGGAGTTTTATTAACATAATTTTTAAAAATGTCCTTATAAAATAACCTTACTTACTACTCAAGTCACCCCTCCTAATAGCTTCTCTACCACTTCTCTAGCTAAGGGAAGAAACTGAGGTATAATCACCTTTCCTGTCACTTATGGTGAGGATGAGCACCAACACACAATTATGACCAACCTCATTATCGTGGACTTGTTATCTACAAACAATGCAATTTTTAAGACACCTCTCTTGAACATGTTTAGAGCCATCATATACACTTTTCATGTGCACTATAGGAAAATCTATCATTACCGACAACTTGTTCCAACGGAACTGGGCAAATTTTTGATAGTAATGTATGAGATTTTCTAGCAGCTTTCCGGTGGATTTTTTTGCTGGTATAAATTACGCAGGGAGCTAAAATTAGTAATTTATTTCTAGCTACAAATATTTATGGCAGTTTTTCGACAGCCATAGCTATTGGAAATTAAAAAAAAAATTATTAAAAAATAAAGCCACCCGGCTGCCCGCCCGCTGCCCTAGATCAGCCCGCCCGCTGCCCTAGATGCCTCCCACGCTACCCGCATGGATGCTCGCACGAGCTAACCTCTACCTTGGCTGCCTCTGCACTTCTTGATTCCCTCCCGCAGTGCCTGCCCAGCTGCTCGCCGTGCTGCCCGCTAGCTCGGCTGCCCACACATGCTACCTGCCCGCCTACTCTTCCCTCCTGTTGTGGGATTCAAAGTGAGTAAGCTTCAAAGCCTCAATTAGTTTGCTTGAAGGACAAAAACATTAAAAGTGTCACATTTTTTTATTTAAAATGTAATAAGGATAAGCCGTCAGAAATGACATTGAAAACAAAGCCGTCAAATAACCGCCAGAATGTATGTAAAAAAATTATCGGTCATATTTCATCATAAACAGCCAAAAAATCGTTGGAAGGCCGCCTAAAAATATACCGCCGGGAAGCCGTTGGTAATGTGTGATTTTCCTATAGTAGTGGTAGTGAAAGTCCTAATTGGAGACTGGGAGATCATGGTGAGACATGACATTACCCAATCAAAGTATGCTACTTGAAGGCTGTAGGATAGGTATTGACTCGCCTTTGAAAGTAAGCAATTTGCATTATTAAAATAAAGGAAATAAAAATACACAACATTTCATTTACAATTCTATCATTGTCCTCCCTTAACAAAGATAAAAGGAAGAGGGGAGATTATCATTTTGGTCCTCATACCATTATAAATTACAATTCAAAACCAAGCTAGCATAAAAGTTATGTACTTGGTTACATTCCTTGCTAACATGATGAATGTCAGTTGGTGAAGGTTGAGAAGAAAGTTAAGTTCCACAGCGTGGTCTAAGTAGTTCTTCCAGTGGTTTTCATCCATGCTTCTTTGAAGATGAGTCTCCACACTATAGCTGTCTTTGTCAATAATGATTCCTTACATCATAAATACAATGTGAGAGAATTTCCTTAATAACAAGCTCAAACTACCTCTCACCTCTTCGAAGAGCTTTCCATTATCATCCCTTCTGACTGCACCCAAGCATGCCTTGCAAGAAGGAAGTAGAGCCGCATCTACATTAGCCTTAATCATCATGGAATAGGGTCAATGAACAATAGAAAACAACCCAGGAGATCGATATTGAGAGAGAATGATAAATGAAGCAATAATGGCGGTAGATATTATACTAGGTGTTTGGATTAGTTTTTAATGCTTCTTGGCATGTCCACCATGCTAATTTTGGTCCACACCAAAACCTTCATGTACAACTTAACATTCCAATTCCCAGTCTCTAAGAGCTTGTCAACCACATTAAGATTATAGAGGACTTCCACATTGATAAATAAAGGCCACCGAGACAACGACCTACCAAGAATCCAAACATCATTAATAACATTTATGTTCTTGTGGTTACCAACACCCCCTCTCAAAATTTTGCTTAGAGTAGCAATACCATCCAGTAGAACAGCCCAAACGATTAAATCACCTCACTTTCAAGGTAGTGACTCCCTTGGAGTAGGTATTAAAGTTGGAAGTGGAGAGAAGACAAGATTTGGAGATCACTAAAATAGTGGAGGAGGTTGAAGAAATAGAGGGCAAAGTGGAGAGAACCTTAAGTAATATGCTCATCATTCAATCTAGAATATTGAGGGAAGCTTGTCCAAGCCCTGAGGGATAACCTTGATGTTTTTGCATGAATAGGAGCAGAGATGATAGGGATTGATGTTAAAGTCATATGACATTGATTGAATAAAAAAAAAGAAGCTCGACCTATCAAATAAGAAAAAGAAAGATCACAACTATCTTGGTTGAGTCGATTAAATAAGAATTCAGTAAGTTATACGAGATCAACTTCATTAGGAAAGTGCAATGCCCTAATTTGATCTCAATTATGGTCATGGACATGAGGCAAGTGAAAAATAGAGAATATCCATCAAATTCACATATTTTAACTCAATGTGCCCTAAGAATGGATATCATCTATCTAAAATTGATTTGCTAGTGTACTTGACAGTCATGTTCTTGATAATAAGCTTCCTTAATGCTTTATCTGGCTACCAATAGATCAAAATGTGCTCATGTGACTGTAATAAAATCTCAATTATCATAAGTGAAGGCCTCTACTTTAAAAAAATTTGCTCTTTGTTGACCTCGTTTTTTAATGGGGTGGACTCTATCCTTTTAATGCTTAGCCTTAGCACCGAGGTTTCTTGCTTGTGTAGAGTCCTTCCTCATAGGGTCCTCTTATGTGAATGTCTAAGGATTTAGCATTGACTAACTCTTAAAAAAATCCAAAACTCAAGGATCTTTCTTTTAATAGGATCCTTAGATTAGACTTAACATTGTTTGGCTTAAGAAGATGTCCAAGACCCTTCACTATAGGAAAATCACTGATTTCCGGCGGCTTTCTGGTGGTCACATTTCCGGCGGCTTTCCGGCGCATTTCCGATGGTTTTTTCCCAAGGAATTTTCCGGCTGAATTTCCGGCGGCTTTTTCACTTTTCCGGCGGCTTTTGAAAATTTAATGAAAATGAATAAAATTTTTACTATTTAAATGATTTAATAAAAAAATTATTAAAACTTATATTAACTATTTAATTAATTTTCATTTTAAAATTAATTAGTTAGTTATTTTTTATTTTATATTAAATATTATTTTTAATTTTAAATTAAATAGTTTCATTTTTATTAAATAATTAAAGAAGTAATTGATTTTTTGTCTGAATATAATTTAAATAAAAACTATTGACAGAATTTTCGCATTTGCATATTCGGCAATTCGGTGGGATGCTTGAAATCTTCACGACCACGGTTCGAATCTCGGCAACGCATGCAGGAGCGCGGGTGCGTGACCCGCGCGCGGGAGTGCAGCCGGCGGCGCGGTAACGAGATTCCGGGGACGGGGCGGCGATCTCGTTACCGCGCGGGAATGGGAATCTGGGTTCTGGGTGGCGCGGGAGAGGGATATTAGGGCGGGAGCGGGAATTCGGGGACGGGCGTGGCCGGTAGCCGCGGGAGCGCTGAACGCCGGTAAGCCGACGCTTGAATTTTTTTTTTCTAATTTGATCGGCGGTTTAAGCCCGCCGGTAAGCCGCCGGAATAAATAGCCGACGGAAAAAACCGTCGGAATTCATTTTCCGGCGCGGTTTTTACCAGCGGAATTTTAACCATCGGAAAACCGCCGTTAAATTACAAAACCGCCGGAAAATGCTCAATTTCCGCTAGAAAATGCCGCCCGAAGTGGGTGATTTTCCTGTAGTGCTTAAGACATGTTCTTAGATCCTTTAAAGAAATTTGGAATATTTAAATCCTTTACAACTTCACTCATGAAAGGGTTGGAGTAAATCAAAAACCTAAAACCTAGGTGAATCCATGGGTAGGCTCCATGGGTTTAATTTGATGACTCATAGTTCAATCAATCTTTGATTGACCCAAAAACTTCTTAATTAAGGAGCTTAGTAGACTCCTTAATGACATTTTAATGTCTATGAAATATATATTCGTGGCAACCCATGATTATTATCCATAGCAGCACCTTTGAATTTCTTTGCCACTACCTCTATGATAGGACTGGTTTTGGACCTTTAGTGATCTTGATAACTTTTTTTACCATCATGTTGTTGGCCTTAGGTCATACTATCCCTACTACTAGACGAGGATCAATCAAGCCATATTTAGTAATATCTATAACCTTCTTATGTCACCTTGCCCTTCACCTTAACATTATGGCGCTACCATTGCTTTCACAAGGACTAACCTTACAATCATCAATTAGCTCCACAAATATCCTATGCCACCCAATTGCCACCTTATGGCTATGGAAGCTTTGCTTCTCAAAAGAGGACCATCTCGACTATTCTTAGGCTTCGTTTGAGACGACTTTTTTATGTGATTCTTAAAACAGAGTTTTAGTAAGAAATTTTAATTTTTGTACTAAAACTCCGTTTTCAGAAGCAATAAAAAAACCATTCCAAAATGAAGCCTTAGGCTTCGTTTGGGACGGCTTTTTTATTGCTTTCTAAAACGGAGTTTTAATACAAATTTTTTTATTTTTGTACTAAAACTTTGTTTTAAAAAGCAATGAAAAAGCGGTCCCAAACGAAGTCTTAGTCACCTCTATAACTTTTTCGTATTGTCTACCCCACTATCTCAAGGTCTTGCCACCTTCACATCTAAAAAAACCCATCTTTATCATCCCGAGTGGCTTCCTGAAACATTTTTAGATACCTTAGAAAGAGAACTTTGTCCACCCCTCATAAAATCTTTCATCTTCTTCAACTAAAAGCTTATAACAATCAGCTTTATTTACTCTACATCAATGTATTCCCTAAGACTGGGGAAAGTCTTCCCATTGAAACTCATACTTATTGAACGCGAAAGCTATTTCAAACACTTAAATGGTTGTTTATTATATGTTTCAAAAGCCATGTGATCTGCGTTGACACTAAACTGTTTGAATTCTTTGTTTTTTCTTTATAAACTGACACATTTCGCTATCCTTTGTTAATAAATCATATCCTAAGAAACAGTTTGCATTTAAAATACCCCATTGAATGCTATTCCAATTTAAGCGAGACACTGTATATTTAGTCAAAATGAATTTGAAGAGAGTTTTTTATATTCACAGGAGATTGGGCTGTTTGGTTGGCTTACAAGAAATGAAATTGTATTTGAAATATTTTAGAGTCATTTAAATTAGTGTAAATTTGAAGAAAAATGAATTTGGTAGATACTTCAAAAATGGCAGTGGTCAGTGGTGGGGCAATGGTGGTCCATGATGTTAGTGGATGGTGGCTGATATCGGTGACAGATGGTGGACAATGGTGGAGGGCGGTGGCCGATGGTGTTGGGTGATAGCTGGTGTCCAACCCCAAGGTGGCGGGATGAGGTGGGCTGTGAACGACAGCGGCGGCGGTTCGTGGTGGCTAGTGGCGGCCAACAGCGGTGGCGACTGGTAGCAGGCGGCAATGACGAAAAATTTATAATGTATTTAAGAAATGCTCAAATGTGAGGAATTTCAAATTCTAAAATTTTACACTGTATTTGTTTTACTTCAAATTAAACACTAATATACTAAAAAATTCCTATATTTGAAATACTTTATACTCATTTTACTTCAAACCAAACAGCTCCTTACATTTCACCTATTTATGTCTCTCATTTTTTGTATTCATAGATCCACAGTTTCATACATTAATTATTTCAACCAAGTTCTTCTATTTGAAAGTGGCCCAGTCAGCTAATTATTCAAATGGCCGCAATGAAATTATGCAGAATGCAAACTGCTTCTTTTATTAATATATATATATATATATATATATATATATATATAAAACAAATCTTGAAATAATCTAAGCTTTTCAACAATGATTTTAATTTTTTTAAAATAATACAATCATAAATCGGCAGTGCGAAAAGTCTGAACAAAAATATATAATACTTTCACAAAAGGCTAAAATTTAAAATAAGAATTATATAATAGAAAATATTTAATACAATTTTCATTTATTTTGCTACATAAAAAATGCTTAAAATTTTAAATGACCTAAAACACAATAAGAACACTACGGCCTCATTTGGGACAACTTTATATCATTATTTTTTTTCCCTGCTTCCGTGAGATTTTTTTACTAAAAAGTAGCTTTTCAAAGCACTAAGAAAGCTATCCCAAACAAAACATAGATAGTAAGTGAATACGAAAATAAAGTAATACTATTAATTATGCAATAATTATATATTTTATGTGTAGTAAGAGATTTTTACCAAACTATAGTTATATTGTTTCATCAAAAGATTAGCATTAAATAAGTGTGATAAAAAAAAATAAAAGTGGAGAACATTAAAATTCAATGCAACGATTGAGGCTTCATTTGGGACAACTGTCTCTTTATTTTATTTTTCCATAATTTTTATTTTATCATTAATTTTTTGTTGCTTTAAAAAAATTATACTTAAAAATTGATTTTTAGAATAGCTTTAAAAAATTTCTTTCTCTGTAGCAACTTTATAAAATAGTTAAAAAACTATCTTAAATAAAATCTGAATTGAAATGAAGGAAATCTCATGTGGGAGGAACATGTATAAAGAGGCGCATTAATATTATGCTATGCAAAAAAAATTAAGGTCTCGTTTGAGACGATTTTTTTACTGTTTTTTAAAGAAACTTTCTAGTACAAAAATTTCTTTATAATAAAAAGTTATAATAGTGCATTAATAAGGGTAAAATTAAATTTTTTTAGTGGAACAAAAATTTAATAAATTTAAGAATAACATCAATCTTTTTATTTTGCTATACAATTAAGCACTCTAATCTCTTTCAACTTTGAAAAAACATTACTAGATTTCCTGTCAATGATAAAATTCAAGGTTATTACTTCCCCCGAATTTTTTATGTCCACTCATCAACCATATCATAGACAAGGCATCATATGACATTTGTTATTTATTTTATGTGAACAATATCTATGCTAGTATTCTTTTCGTTCTTTATACGAGGCCCCTGTAAAAAAAAAAGAGTATATAAGTGGTTATGTGTTTGACACCCATAAGAAAAATATCTCTACCATAATACAAAAATAGCCAAACTTGTTACACGACAAACATAAGAGTCCTAACTAATTATAGTGCAAAAAGAATAGCTACATACTATGGACTAAAATATGAGAGGGAGATAGTTGAAACCATCATATATGATATTCAAGATCTATGTGTTTGAATATAGTATAAATGCTTAAGAAAAAGGATATGATTGAACAAGATAATGAGCCAATCTAAAGTATAAAACTAAAGATAAAAATCAACCAAAAGAATATTGCCAAAGGTAGGGGAGTCAAAAGGCCATGGTTATGATAGAGATAGGTCTAGCCAAAAATGTATGACTATACTAGGAGTTGTCTTGGTCAAAACCATAGGTCCAAATAAGGATAGACTTGTCAAGAAATATGACTAGCTTAGGTTAGTGTACCCATAAGAGAATTATTGCATTAGGAGTGAACTTCATTAGATGGGATGGAACAATCCAAGAAGTTTACAAGTCTAAGAAGAATAATTAAGAGGTGCATGATACTATATTCAGATGGGAAAGACCATAATTGGTATGAATTTGACTAAAAGAGCATAAACAAACTCAAGGTTATTCGCAGTCCTGAGAGAATGATTGAGGGAATAGATAATGTAATCAAAATGGTATGATTGTATGAGAAATAACTAATAAAAAAGTTGGCTAAGTCAAAAGGTAGCCTAGACTTAAGCTATCTTAAGACATGTAGTCCCAATTTGGCAAACCCACTAATAATTGTAAGCTAACTAGTATGCCTAGATAGTGTAGTGTAATGCTTCGTTTAGGAAGGCTTTTTTATTGCTTCTTAAAGCAACTTCTTGTACTAAAAAAATTATTTTAAGAAGCAATAAGAAAGTCACCCCAAGGTTTCATTTTGGATAGCTCTTTTACTGCTTCTTAAAGCAGCTTTCTAGTACAAAAATTAAAATTTTTATAATAGAAAACTATTTTAAGAAGCAGTAAAAAATCTATTCTAAATGAAGCCTAAGTCATGATACATCAACTAAGCTTGACTATAGTTCACAAAATTAAAATCAAATTAATTAAATTAAAAAATTAGAGTTTAGTGCAATGAACATATAATCATAGACCAATATTTAAATACAAGTGTTGAGTTGAAGATGCATATGACCAATAAATATATGGCTAATCAAGGTAAACTTCATTGGAGTAAGAGACCACAGAAGTGTGTGTATAATATGTTTGACTTAAATTATGCTAAATTCAAAAGATATTTTATTTTGAATAGTTTGAATTTTCTCAAAATATTTATAAAAATTTATGAAAAATTCATAAAATTATTAAATTTTGAAATTCAGAACTTAAATTAATTTTTAAAATGTGAAGTTTTAACTTTAAAAAATTCAAACTCAAGTGTCTAAGTTAAAAAACCGAACCAAATTTCCTTAATTAAGTAAATAATTAAAGGAATTAAGAGATTTATTTTTTAAATTGCATAATTAACCAATTTGATATATGATTAACTTTTTTAATTTTTAAAATATATTAAAAAGTTAAAACACATTCTCAAATATATAGGGTGCTTTTGAGAATTATGTAATTTTTCATATTTAATGCCCAAGGAGTGAAATTATGAAAAGCACCATAAAAATTAAGCAAAATTTTCAAAATATTTGGAGATATGTAATATATGGATTAATAGTTAAAGCAGAAAAATATTTGATATTTTTAATAATTAATGCAAATATTATATTATCAATGAAAATACCAATATATATATATATATATATATATATATATATATATATATATATATATATAAATTGAAGGGTATTTAAATTCTTCTTAAATGATTTTCTAAATTGATAACCTTGCATGAATGGTAAAATTAAGCTTAAAAACTATTTGTTTCTAATTATTTCTATTTTCAAATTTAAGAAAATAGCATTTTAAATTAAAAATTAGAACAAAAAAAGACATTATGAGTTTTTAGAAATCATGCAAATGCACTTGATGAGCCAAATTAAGGTGTCTAAGTCTAAAAACCCTAAATTTTTCATAGCTTTTTAAGGTATTTTCCTATAGTTAATAATTATAATAATTAGCATTTCAATTTAGAAAAAGGAAAAAACCCTAAATAACCCTAGTAAAATTTATGTTTACTCAAAATAGACTACATGACTATGTGGCAAGTTGTAAGAAGAGATTTTCCCTATAAGAAAATGCCTAATTTATGCAAATAACTAAATAAAAATTTCAAATAATTAAGAAATATTGAATTTAATGCAACTAATATTAACAAATTTTATTACATTTAGTTGACCTAACTTAATTTTTTTAAAAATTGAAAATATTTTTTTTTTTCTATTTCTAAACATGCAAAAATAATTTTGAAAAATTTTAAATAATTTGAGGAGGTATCTAAATGCATTAGAAACAGTCCACAAATTTTTTAGAATTTTTCATATTAATGCATGTGATACAATGATCTTTTAACAGTGCAATACTATGTAACCCTTCATTTTGATTAGATCCATCTACATTACCCACCGATGCTTAGCTTGGTTGGTGCGCGAGTACGGTTGAAAACCTTCCAATCCGTGCTCGATTCCCCTTGAGCGGCGATGCCTCTTATGTAGGGTCTAATCAAGCGCGGCCTAGGAGATTTCTGGGTTGGGTTCCTTTTCGAAGTTACTCGAGGATTAGTCACGCATTCAAGCACCCTTTCGAGGGTGGCAGCGGGTGGATACCCCGTTCGAAAAAAAAAAAAAAAAAGATCCATCTACATTAAAAGTCATGATTCACCACATGAATTAAATTTTGAGCTTAACCCAAGATTTAAGATTTGGCATGTGATTAGGGTATATTAATTGACCATCATCATATGATGTACTAAATATATAACTAGCATGGTGTTCATCGTTCAATAAAAACTTCAATTTTCTGTGAAGTTAAGTCTTTTAAACTATATTTTTATTTCATTTGACAAATTTATCTATACTTTTGTAAATTTATAAGGCATAGAACTATTTCAAAAATTTTTGGTTAAAATGAAATATTCCAATTTAATTAGATATTTAAGATGAAACTAGACCTTGTGGTGTTACGAGATCAAATGGCCAGGCTCTTTGACCACACAAGCCCCCATACACACTAAATATTGTGAAAGACACATCTAAATTTTCTTGCTTGTTTAGGATACGATGGTGAGTAGTTAAGATTTTTTCACTGCAAAGTCATTATGGTGTGTATTATTTATACTAATCATATATTTATGATGCTTTTTATTACATTTATATATCTTAATACTCACATGAAAACACTAAACTATAATAAAAAGCATCATAAATATATGATTAGTGTAAAAATCTTATATATATATATATATATATATATATATACACTAAAATATAATAAAAGTATCATAAATATATAATTAGTATAAATAATACATACCGTAATGGCTTTGCAATAAAAAATCTTAATTACATATTGCCCTAAACAAGAAAGCAATAGAAGAGGTGATGCATGTAAATTAACATAAATACATACATTTCATTTCATCTGCAGATGCAACACCATCTTACCCTCGAAACAAACACATTTTAATATGAAATATACTAATAACTATTTCATTTTTACTTTCATTATGTACTTTTAAAGTTAAGAAGAGTCTATATGATGCTAAAGTTTGAGATGAGTTTTGATAGAGCAGAGACATGCACAATTATCATAATCATTAGAGGTAAGTAGTAAAAATACTCAACTTAGGTGTCATATTTTAGGTTTAGTTATTTATTTTCATATAGATTTAAGATCATATTTTACATGGGCAAAGCATAACAACCTTTTCTTTTACTAGGGTGAATTATAGATGCCTATAATAATTAGGCCTTCATTTTATTTATTCTTTTGTTGAAGTGTTTATTTATTACATTTTCTGATTTTACTCTACTCTTTGTTATATTTGTGATTATGATTGTTAGAGATTCATCAATATAGTTCGTCTTTAAGGATTAAATTTCTTATCTATTGAGTTATTAACTTCTAAATAGACCTATGTCAATCATAAAGAAATATTTATTACATGGCATATGGCCACCTTCTCAAAACAAAATGAATTGAATTTCCCTTGTTATTTATGTTGATGTATTGGTCGTGTATTACGCCTCGTATGACCTTTTGATAAAAAAGAATATATAACTTACATTGATCCAAGGCATGTTCAAAATCATATCATGGATGAAGCCCAGAGTATGTTAAGTTATTATTTATATTAAGGACATTCCATATTGCATAACTTCAAGTCCTATGAAGAATATTTCTTTTTTTTTCTTAATTGGCTAGCCATATGATTTTATTTTCAGTTGCTAAAAATCGACCTACTTTAAAACTCATTTTTAAATATATCTCTAAAAATATAGGGAAATATCATAATATAAGACCTATAATATACATAATTGATGAAATATCTCTTTTATTTATATTTTTGAAGAAATAAGTCTAATGTTTCATTTTGGATGAAATTATGTCCAATGAATGAACCTCTGGTATACTAAGACTATTTATTTATTTTAAACTGTTTAAAATGAGTCTGCAGATGATCAAATTATAACTAGATTCAAAACTAATTTAAAGTTATAATTATACCAAATATAAGAGCCAAGTTTGTTGGTGTTCACTCAAGAGCTCGATGTTGAAAGCCTTGAATGAGAGATCAAGAGGAAAAACCCGATGTTCACCAAAGAACTAGATTCAAAATTAATTTAAAGTTGGGGCCTAAGAAGGCTCTCGATTAAGGATCTTAGATTATCCTCTAAAATGAAATTAACACATAGGGGGAAGACTAGGAAGTCCTACTCAAAGGGAAAAAAGGGGTCAAATTGGCTTAATCAATATATGCAGCTCAGATCCACATCCGAAGGGACTAGGGTAGTGAGAATAAATTAGAAAAAAAGAATGTAATGCACTCAAAGCATATAGAAGGATGAAGGTGGTGTCATCTGTGTGATGCGGATATGTAGGATTTATAGCCCATGTAGAATTAGGGACTTACTCGCCAATGCGACATACTACGAGACACCGAATATAGTAACATTAAATCCTAGATCTAAAATGGGTTTAGTGTTCTACACAACACTAACACCCATGTCCTAACTAATGCATTATGGGCTTATATCCTTCCTGAAAAGGAAAGCCAGCTAACCACCTAAGCGTATAAAATCTATGATGTCCAGCCTTTTATGAAAGATAGGTGGGAGGCTGAGTTTTTGAAAGTAAGGCCAACGTCTAGAGAGTTTCTTAATTGGTCTTAGACTTATGTAGGTTGAATGCTTCAAGAACTAATACAATTAAATTTTAATTTAATTAATTTCTAATGCAATGCATGCTAGTTGAAGTCTTCAAATCATGAATGTTTAGAATTTAAAAAGGGTTAGAAAATAGTTTTTTAGAAAGACTATACATCCCCAGATTTAGTACCTCATTATCATAGGTTGGATTATCTAGACTCTACTCGTAGGTTGGGAAGTGTCTTAAAGAAAGAGAGAGAGAGAGAGAAATATATTAATATGCATGCGACCGAAGATGATTATGGTAATTCACTAGATCGTTAAGTTTTTATGTTATTTAATTGTCAAAATTTTAGATATTAGTTATGAGTAGAAAAAATTTTTCCCTAAAGAGACTAGCAAAATTAAGCCACACATATGTAAGAAAAAAACCCATAAAAAGTAGACATTTTCTATGGTGCAAGCAATGGTAAATACATCAATATAAATAAAATCAGTTAGAGTAAAAGAAGAAAGCCCATGGCAAGTGCCATATATAATACAACCAGAATATAATATGTAGAAAAGTAATGGTGGTTAGGAGCCACTGATAACAACCTAGATTCTAATCTTTCTGAATGACGCAAGTCTTAAAAGTAAGGCATTTTGTCTTCAAGTTTTCATCTTTAGGCCTTCATATGGATCGTTTTCTTTGGGCTTCATAGGATTAGTCCTTCAGAAGGGTACCCAAATGATTAAGAAATTTCAAATAAAAGGCTTTATCTTTTTCTCTTTGGGTATCGAGTGTTTGAGTTGCCTCACTTTTTAGAATACTTTCACAACTCAATTATATTATAAATTACATCATTTAAAAAAAGAAAATCTTGACTCAAACTCTACTTACAAGGTTATCCTATTAGAAAATCCTAAGCAGTTAATATACAACATCCCAAGCAATTTATATATAGGCAAAAAAGTAAACAGGCTTTGCCACACTCTTTTAATTTAAAGGGAAACTTAATAATTTTTGAAGCATCTGTAAAAAACATTATTAGTTTGAAAGCTTAATAATTTATGCCCTTTAATTAATGTCCTATATGAGCATGATCACATGCATAAGATTGAATTAGTATAAATTATCCCTAACCTAGGGGTAGATCTAATGCATAATCAATCACATCACAAATAATTGAAGTATAATAATAAAATAAATAATCATAGTAAGTCAAAATAATCAGCACACATGTCATATGCAAGAGCATCACAACATAGAAAATAGAAAAGATAAATCACCGGTCTAACCTAGAGCTAGAAGTGGCGCCCTCGCAAACAATTTTATGTGTGTGTAGAAGACTGTGTGTCTTGGGAAAGGTCCTATGTCTGGTTGTTAGTTCAAGTTACTTTGTGTTCAGGTAATTGGTTGAAAGCTAAGCAAGGGAATTTTATTTAAGGTTTAAATATTAATGAATTAGGGTCCATATTAATTAATTAAGTTGATTGATCACTTATAATACTAAGGAAAAATGTTCTTTGAAGTTTAAATTGCATTAACAGATTTTAAAGGGTCTAGGGTAATTCTACCTGCTAAGTTAAGTGGTACAAAAGGTCACTTTTAGAAATTGATTAGGTTTTAGGGTCTCAAAATTTTTATTAAATATCAGATCTTACAAGTAGTAATTAAATTTTGAGAGTTTTTAGAGATTTGAAGTTTTTTAAGTAAACTTATTCATTTTAGAAGTTTGAGGGCCTACTCAATGAGCTATTTTTTTTTTTAAGGTTAAACCCACGGAGGGGCCTACATGTTAATTTCAAAAGTCGGTTACAAAATCCTTAAAAGGATCCACCAGCTCACCACTGCTCCAAGGAGCTACAGTCAAAATATTAAGAAAAAAATCTAAAAGCCGGTGGTTCCTTGTTCTACTATTACAAAAATAATAAGGTAAAAGGCTCTGGCTGAGAAACATTAGCACCCAAAAAAGGAAGATCCACTGGATCACGTTCAGGTTAAACTTCCTGCAAAATAACAAAGGAAAAAAGAGAAGGAAATGCAACCAGGAAAATAGACAAACCTTGCCATCCTTGTATCTCCTCAAAAAACAGAATCTAGAAACAGTCCACCACCTGGTGCTACAAAGTAAGGAATTATGAAGGCAGCAACTATAAATAAAATAGACCCAGTCAAGTAACACCCCCACTAGCTTTATAGAACAAGTATAACAATTGAAAGCCATATAAAACATAGCAGAAGGGAAGTCCCACAATAATAAGATGCTGTGACCTTTGCAACGCAAACCAAATAAGGGAAGGCTATCACCAGTTAAACACAGGACAATGACACTAGAGGTAATAACTCTCGTTGCAGCATCCGGAGAAAAAATTCAAGTGAGGTATCTGCTTCAGGACATTAATAAAACGTCTAACAAGAGTGATACCATCATGACTAATAGGAGAATTACAGTAAACATCCACATAGAAATGCCAGTTACCATTATGATCCCAGCAGTAGATTAAAAACCTCATAGAAGCCCTGACATAATACTGAATCCCACAGGGAAGATCAAAATTGTAAAGACCATTCCTCTTAGAACAAAGAAAGTTAATATAAATATACCTAATAACCAGCTGAACAGAATTATTAAGCAGGCAACAAATACCTTTCAACGTTGACCACAACCAGTTAAAGTAAGGAAAAGAGCAGTTAATAACAAACTATATCTGAAAGAAGCCAAAAATATCCAGTATACTATAATAGAGAAAGTTTAATAATAACATAAGCAAAAAATAAAAAAGATTAAGCATGTCTAATATAAGGGAGAGCAGTCTTATCAAGAGTAATTAATCCTTTCAAAAAAGGATTCAAATTATAAATATCCAAGTTTTGAAAACTCTCAAGCTGACAGCCAAAATTAGCCAACCAGTCGGCACATGCGTTGGCTTCACGATAGACATGAGATATAGTGAAATTAATAGTTGAATTTTTAATTTAAGTTGATTTCTAAAAATCTAATATTTTTAATAGATACTAGATTTTAATTAGAGTTGAATTTCTTTTAGTTTGCCCAATTTAGATTTTTTTGAAATTAGTTATGATTTTTTAAAGTTGGAACATTTAATGAATTATTAAAATTATTTAATTAAGGATATTTTAGGGGTTTTGATTAGAATTAGCTTCAAAATGCTTGGAATTACACCCAAAGTTCAGAAATAAGCTAAATAGATATTTCTAAGTGTTTTGGAGAAAATTTGGAATTTTTAATTATTTAATTTAATCAAAAAGGTAATTTTTAGTTAAAGTTAAATTAAGGTTAATATTGATGTACAATTAAGAGACTTTTAATTTTGTAAGATTAAGGGTTAACTTTTAAAGAATTTGATATATTATAGGTAATTTTTGGAGTTAATTTGAATTTATTAGAATTTTTTGAGTTTATCAAGGCTTAATTAAAGGGGAATTAAGGTTTATTAATTTAGGTATTTTAAAGGCTCCTAAAAATTTCTAGAAAATTCTGAGAGGTTTAGAATGTCACTGAGTTCAAATTTTAAAAGTTTCATGTTAACCAAGGATCTATCCTAGTTCCTAATTTTTTTTTAAGTTCGCTAGATAGGTCCTTGATTATTATCCTTAGGGTGTCACTAAGTTAAGTAGGTTTAAATCAATGTTAATGATTAACCATTGGGATAACATAAAGGATAATGCAAAAAAGTATAAGCACACCATGTTTTTAGATCTAGGAGAGCCAAAACTAAGTACTCGTGCGTACTAAACATGCAAAAGATTACTTAAATAATAAATAAGCACATTTAATAATGTAATTAGTGAATAATTGGAGTCCAATCATCTACTAATCTTTCTCTCATGAATGCCATTCACATGCATGATCTATATTTGAAATTTCATGAAGTGGATCCCCAAAATTAGAGGATTTAACATATATGTTATTTTAAAATTATATATATATATATATATAAAGTAATATAATTAAAAAAAAAACTCCATTTATATTTATGAGAGATCCATTGATCAGCAAAGTTAGAGTTTTTAAAATAGTTTTTAATTTCAAAATAGTTAATATATTATTTATCAAAATGATATTTAAATAGTTAGAAAATTAAATAATAAATATATAGTTATAAAAAATAGGTTTTAATATCTAAAAATAATTAAAAAAATACATAATTTTCTAAAAAATTTAAGGTATTATATATAATTTGTCGATTTAAAATGAATTTACTATGAATTTTTTAAGTTTAGGGTATTTAAAAAGATTTTTTAATAATTTAAAATAATTAAAATTTAAAAATAATTATTAAATAAAATTAATTTTAGAAATTTTTTTTTTGGAATTTAAAATAACTTAAATAAAAATAAGTTTTTCTAAATTTTAGAAACTAAATATATTTTTAATTTAATTATTTATTATGTATTTAAGTAATTTAAATAATTAAAAAATTACTTGAAATAGGAAATATTTATTAATTTAAAACTATATAATTAAATTATTAATTCTATGATTTTTGAAAATAGAGTAAAATAAATAAAAGTTTATTAGTATTTAAAAGTAATGAATGAATATTAATATTTATCAAATATTTAAAAAAACTAAGTGATTAAAATTATTTAAATAATACTAATTATATCATAAATAATTTTAATTTTAAATTAATATATTTTAAAATAATAGTTTAATTACTTAAAATAGATTAATATGAAGTATTTAACATTTTTATGAAAATATTTAATATAATAATTTTTAAATATTAATTAAAAAGTAAAATAAATGTTTTTAAAATAACTTAAAATATATAATAAATTTTAAAATAATTTTAATTTTAAATTAAAGGAAATTAAATTCTTAAAATTTTGATATATCATTCTAATTTTTTGAATTTAAAAATAATTTGTAAAAATTATTTAAATTTATTTTAATTAAAATTAATTTAAACCTAATTTAAAAAAGGAAATCAGTGACGGGAATGATGCATGGCGGGCTATAATTTGCTACCCCAAATCCCGAATGCATTTTCCAATCATTGGTAATTATTACGCGGTGGCTTTTTGGATGCCTTTTTCCAGCGTATATTTTGCCACTTCGTCCGGCGAAAACAGACGCCAGAAAAAGTGGCGGAACATACGCAGAAAAAAGGCATCCGAAAGCCGACAAATATGTCTAATATTTTCGTCAGCATTTCAATGGAACTATGCTGGAAAAAATGGCAGAACATATGCTAGATGTATAATCAAATATTGATTTGACGGATATACCGGCGTAAATGCCGCCGGTATTACTAACGTACGATTATGCCGGTAATAGCTTCTAAAAGTGGTGGAATCATATTACGAACGTACCGGTGGAAAATATGTCGGAAACCTATAGCTCACAGAAAAAATATTGCCTTCCCGCAATTAAAATGGATTTCCCACACCTGTAAACAAATTTTCACATAACATCTAAACAACATGTAATGCCAACATCTGATTCATAATAACATATAAATAATATCAACAACATATAAATAAATACAATCTACTTGTTCAATCGTTAAATATTCAATTATTTTAAAAGTTTAAAAGTCACATAACTATTCTATTATTAAACATTCAATTGCTCAAAAGTTTAAGAGTGACACAACTATTCTGATTTAGTCTCATTCGCCTCAGAAACTGCATTCTTCTGACTAAACTGCTCCATCATTTTTTAAATTTCATCGAATAATTAACTATTTTGCATCTACAATTGCTGCTGCATCGATCCGTTGTTGCTACATCTGCTGCTGCATCTGCATATGCAACTGCCAGTCAACTTAAATTTTTTTAACCTGCTCTAGCTCGGCAGTAAGGCAGCTATCTGTTTGGACATATGCAGAGTCCTGGGAACTTAATGCAAAGCTAGAGCCAGTAGAGGACTACCCTTCATATACATAGGCTTGCAAGCCTAAACCATACACTCTTCCATATTGCATCCCTCCTGCTTGCAACCAAATATGGTACTCATAATATTCAGCCATTTAGTAGAAGAACCTTCAACTACTATAGGTTGACTCTCTCGAAGTCGTGTATATTCCTCCTACGATAGTTATAAAAAATGTAATCAAATTAAACATGATATAAACAAATTAAAATTATATACTTACATGTACTTTCCTCGCTCGCTGATCAACCCATTGCTGATCCTGTCGCTTGTGAGTATGACTATGCAATTCGACAGGTGTTAGCTCTCTACCTAGCACTAATTTCTATAGTAGGAATACACATTAGTATTTATATTAAAGTAAATTAATAAAATATTTTCAAATTTCTTACCAAACATCTTCTATGCTCAGTATGAAGGGAACTACCCATGCCCCCCAACATCAGAATCATCACATGTATGGGTGTTCCCTGTGACACATATTCCAGAATTATCTATCTTCATACCTTCACACCATGATTTTTGTTTGAAATTTGTAGGAAATATCTTCTCAAGTTTACATAAAATGAAAGCGATATGTTTCTCCATAAGAATTAGAATTCTCTATATTTAATTTTGAAGAGCATAAATCCCTGAAGAAGATACTTAACTTAATAAATGGCTTAAAAATTTAATCTAAAAAATAACTAACACAGTTGATAGTATATATTGCATAAAGATATGACAGTTATTATTTTTCAATCTAAATAATTTTCTAGATCTTATGTCAACACATGTACTAAGATTTGAAAAATATCCATCAAGTACCCGTAAGGACTTCACCCAGTCATAATGACTGATTGTCACTGCTATAAAGTCAAGGTAAAAGGAGCTTTCGGTTTAAGAAGTTTATTATTTCCACCATCCTTCAACTCTAATACTTTTCTCCTACAAATCTCCTTTAAGTCCATTCTTTCTTTCATATTGTCTTTGGATTTATCTTTGATGTACATGAATGTATTGAATATGTTATCAAAATTTTTTTCTCTATATGCATCACATCCAAGTTATATCTGATTAAGTTTGTCCTCTAATATGGCAATGACCAAAATATGTTTTTATGTCTAGTTGTTATTGACACCATACCCTGAAAATTAATAATCACCTAATGCTGGTGAATTTACTATTGTAGGCATGGAACTAACTCTTTTAAATATTTCTTCACTACTGAATCTAGGGGAAGGACGCGACATAACCATTTTATTTTTAACGAATGCATATTTGTTTCACCTGAAAGGATGACCTATAGGTAAGAACATGCGGTCATAATCAAACAAAGTGTTCTTTCCTCCATGCTTTAATGTGAATGTCTTTATATATTCCATACAATATGGACAAGCTAACTTCCCAAAAATGTTCCAACCTGAGAGCATACCATAAGCAGGAAAGTCAATAATTGTCCAGAGGCCCTCATTATGAAATTTTATTTGGTGGAAATATCATATGTAATAACTCCCTCTTTCCATAATAAATATAAATCATCAATCAACGGTTGTATGAAATACATCAATATTTGATATTGAATTATGCGGTCCTGGAATGATTATCGTTAGAAATATGTAAGGAACAATCATACATAACTCTGGTGGAAGATTTTATGGAGTGAGTATCACTGGCCAGCTGTTTTGATTAAAAAAATACATTTAAGTATATATAGTTTTGAAAAATATTTAATTATCTTTGAGATTATTTAATTTTTTTTAAATTTTAAAATCGAACGCGTCATTATGAACAATATATCACCTCGGGAGAATGATCATATCGTTCCCTAATGGGTTCAAATTTTCATAATTTTGAATTTATCCAAATTATTGCAGTCAGACTCAAGGGGAAACAACATATGATCTCGAAAGATCATAATGAAGTTTCAATCGATTGTCTAACTATGATAATTCAGATAGAATATTATTATTCCCGTAATCAAGATTACAATAAATAATTTATATGTCTATCCGAAAAAAAAAAGAAGGTTATCAATTATTATCGATCATTCGAAAATGTTGAGAATGATCATTGCATTTGATTTTCCCAAAGAGAATTAACTAATGGTTTTGAAAAATTGATTTTGAAAATAAGTTCTGGGTTTTTTAAATCTCCTACGAGCGCAAAACCCTCGTAGTTAATTACATCGTAGAAAATCAGAATTTCCTACGAAAACTCTCGATTAAAATAGCGGTAGAAATTTTATTTTGGATTTTCAAAGTTAGATATTAAAGGAAGTTAAGGTTTAGAATTTCAAGTGGGATTGGTTCAAAATTGAAGACTTATTTTGGAGTCAAAGAAGGAGAAGTAAGAGGCATTTGAGATTCTGAAACAATTCAGAAATGCCCCAGTCTATCCTAAATATTGGGCTTGTATTTGATTGAAAGAAATTTTTAGTTTGAGTGGTCAATTTTATTAGAAATTTGGGATTCAATTCCTGAAAGTTGAGGTCTTATGGCCCGAGCCAGCCTCAGATCCTAAGTCTAAATTGGGCACTAAAAGTTAGTACCCCGAACCTAGCTAATGCAATGCGAATCTGGTCTTACCCTGGCCTAGATTGGGGAGCCAGCTAAATCACCTAAACGATTTTAAAATATGAGTCCGGTCTTTTTTGTAGAATGGTAGGGACGTTATTTAAGAAAAGTTTTGAGAACGGGGCCGACATCTAGAGCAGATCCTAATTGGCCCCTTAGACTTATTTTGGGTATTCGATGTCTAAATAATGCAATTAAATATTAGACTCGATTTTAATTTGTTACTAATGCGATGCATGCTAATTGACTCGATTGAATGCAAAATCAGTATGTAGCAGTTTAAAAATTTTGGCTTAGAAAATAGATTTTTCCCTAGAGATTGCATAACATCCCCTTGACAGATCCGGCACCCTCATAGGCCAGGTGGTCTGCCAGAACCCGCAGGCGGAGAGATGCCTAACAAGGTTGAGAAAGTACAATATGTATGAATGAAAAACCCTCGGTGGAGTCCGAGCTTACTTCTTAGGACCTTTTAGAGTTTCTATATTGTCTTAAAAAATTTTATTTAATTAAAGTAAAAAAATTTTTTTGACAGACCCCTAAGAGCCTAAATTCGAATTCCAGGCTAAATCAAATGCGGCATGCAAATAAAAAGACTAGAAAAACAGGAGTTCTAATGCACAATCAAATTAAATAAATCAATCAAATTAAATTTATTAAATTGAATGTCCATAGGCAAGTGCCCTTATTATTACATCATAGAATTGCAAGAAAGTAAAGTGGTCGGGCACCACTGACTACAACCCGGATTTCTAATCCTAAAACAAATGACTTTGAGATTTGGGATTCTTCTCGTTGTCCATTTCTTCGTCTTCTCACGAATATCTTGATTCGTCGGTTCCGGATATCCAAATGAAAAGAAACCCCCCTTGATCGGGGTGTTATCTTTTCTCTTTGGATATATAAAAAGTATCCTAATTTGACTTCCAAATGGGAAGAAGACTCTCCCCTTTAGGGATGTCTTCACCTCTTTGGAATTCAAATTTGGATATTTATATCCCAATCTCAAATCATTTTAAATAAATTACAACCATATCAAATCAAAATTTATATCAATAAAAATTAAAAAAAATCTAGACTCGATCCTGCAAGGTTATCCTAATAATCAACAGTTGTATATATTCCCAAGCAGTTATAATATGAAAATTGAAATGCATTTTTTTTAGCCACACTTGGCCATGCTCTTATTATTTAAAGGGGGTCTTAAGCGCAGCGGGTACCTATGCAAAGAGTATTTAATTTTTTTATTAATTGCCCCCTTAAATTTCAGCTCCTTGTATGAGCATGGCCACCTGCATAAGATTGCACAAATATAATTCGTCCCTAACCTAGAGGGTAAATCTAACGCACAATCAAAAACGCAGTACAAAGTACAGTAAGCAAGTAGATAAATAAACACATCAAGTCTAAACTAGCAAACAGCATGCAATGAAAACTTTCGAAAACCCGGCACACAGCTTAAAAAAGTAAAACATCGGCCTATCCTAAAACTAGAGTCGGTGATCCTAGCAAAACATCTAAAGTGTGTGAGTAGGGTAGGTAGTTTGTGGTTTTGATATGTCCTAAATAGGATCAGGTAATTATAGTTAATTTTGCAGGTTCGATTGGTTGAAAGGTTTAAGGAAATATTAGTTAGTTGTTTAAATATTAATATTTTAAATCTTTTAAAATCAATTATTAATTATTTTGTTGGAAACCACCTTTGTTTCAACATCCGAGGCCTGTGAATTTTATTTCACCTTCCTTGGGGTCTGAAAAAAATAGCCTGTTGTAAGGCCTGGGTTACCCAGTGGTACACGGCATATAATTAAATAGATTATTTTGATTAAGGTTTAATAAACCGTTTAATTTTATTTTTAAATTAAGTTTTTGATTACTTGATTTTAAGGATTGATTATAATATTTCTGGGAGTTTTAAAGATTTGTTTTTGAGTTTTTATGAATTTTTTATGAATATTTTAATCATTTAATATAAAGGGTCAAAAATTTGGAGGTCGTTTTTATTTTAAGGGTGTTAGTTCTGGAATGTTATACATTTTATTAAAATACTAGGACTTTCTAATACGATCTGAGTTAGAATAGTAAGTACGAATTTGAAATCAGATTTTTTTCTACAATTTTATACTACGAAGGTTTGAAGTAATGAACTAGTTTTTGACCTAGTGGTGACTAAAAAGTTGACTTCTTGGAATTTGAACAGATATTTCTAGAATTTTTAATATTTTTTTAAAAGGGTATTTAGGCAAGTTTATTATGAGTTGAATGCAAGTGATGTTTGGTTAATTTGGATTTTTCTTTGATTAGTGATTATGAAATTTTTAAAGTTTTGACTATTTATTTGAATTATTGAAAATCCTTAATTAAAAAAGCCCCTTTTTTGTGATTTTACTCCTCCAAATGAGGTCCCAACTCCTTGAAATCAGCTCCAAAGGTCAGTAATGACCTAAGGAGAGATTCCCAAATGTTTGGGGAGTTTTTGGAATTTTTAATACATTATTATATAATTAATTTTAATGTAAAATTATTTCAATTTTAATTATAAATTTAAATTTATGGCATTAGCTTTTGTTTAAATAATTTTGGATTTAATTTTCATTGGGTTAATGGGTTTAATTTATGGTCAGATTTAGAGGGGTTTTACATAATTTTTTTGGTTTAAATTGGATTTATTACATTTTTTCTCGGAAGGGTTAATGGCTTAATTAAGACTTGAACTTAGGAAAATTAATTAGGGGGATTTATGAATTTAAAAATCAGTAAGAAAATTCCCTAATAGCTGAGAATGTCACTAAGTTCAAATGGTTCAAATTTCAAGTTCAAATGAGGTGATGAACCCTAATCACAAATGAAATTCTCTAAGTTCTCTAACCAAATCCTTAATTAATGTCCTTAATGACACTAAGTCTAATGGGTTTCAATCAATGTTTTCTAAGGAACCCTTAAACTTAACATATAGGAGAAAATTCATAACGACCACGATCAAGTCCTTAAAACTAGGAGAGCTTAGGCTAAGAGTGGTGTGTGCACAACCTAAGCTATGCAAATTAACTTAAAGCTTAATTAAGTAAGAGATTAATCATTAGAGAATAATTAGCAAAATAATTATTCATTGATTAATCAATATTCCACAAAAATATCTATTCAAACATTCAAATCTATCTTGAAAATTTCAAGGTATGATCTCCCAAAGTTGTTTTTAAAGATTTTAAATATATGTATAATTTCAAAATAGTTTTAAAGTATAAATATATATATACAAAACCATAATATATGAATATATAAGTTCCTAAACTAAAATAATTTCAAAATATTTATCAAAAATAATTTATAAATAGTTGAGAGACCTAATGATTTTCAAGTTATTTGAAAAATAATATAATATATATATATATATACTATAATTAATATAAAATTTAATTAAATATTAAGATAAATAACATGGATATTAAAAAAAATTTGAAACTTAATCAAAGTATATTAAGTTTTTAAAATCTTGAAAAATATTTTTAAAATTTAAAGTTCTCAATTTTATGAAAATTTTGATATATTACTCAAAATTTTTATGAAATTAAATTAAATTTAATGTTGAATTTTTTAAAGTTTTAAGTTTAATTAATGCATTTAAATTAATTTCAAAATTAATAAATATTTACGCTAATTAAAAAAAAAAACAGATTAAATTGGGTCATAAAAGTTTTTTGAAAAATTTTTAATTATAACAAAATCTTTGAGATTTTCAAATTATTAGAATAAATTTCTATTAAGTATTAATTAATATTTAAATAACTAGTTAATATATAAAATAAAGATAAAATATTCAAAAATATGGTTCAAATTAAAATAAAATTCAAATTAAATGTAATTTGAAACGAAAAAAATGCTTTAATTATTTTAACATATTTTAACATATAAAAATTAAAAAAAAAAGAGAAAAATATTTAATTAAAATATTAATAAAATATTTAAAGATTAAATGTTTTATATTATCTAAAATATATTAAATATTTGAGTAATAATAATTGTGATTTTTTAAATTAAAGGATTTATAAATTTCTAAACAGTTTTAATATAAAATATTGATTTTCTGATTTTTATTTTCTTTTTAAATAGAAAAAGATTTAAAAAAAATGAATTTTAAAATCAACATTTTAAATCATCCTTTTTAAAAAGCTCTGGCGCGGCATGCCACGTGGCGAGACGGGTTTCGCTTGATCACATAAACGCGGCTGCGGCTGCGGGGTCCCCGAGCCGGTTATTCACTTAGCCACACATCAGCCTAGCACAGCAGCACGTTGGATCTCAATCCGACGGTTCCATCCAACGGGCGTGAGATCGAGCCCCGCATGTTCTATCCCGATCCAAAAAACAGAGAATCAGACGGCGGACAGTTAATCCCGAGCGGTCTGGGATGGATGGCCCAGATCGCTTTGCGGACCAAAAGCGTAACATGTGGGACAGAACTACACCAATCGGGCAAACGTCACTGAACGACCGTAATCAAAAGAGCCGTGGACGAAAGATCAACGGTCTCAAAAAAACTTGCAAATTCATTCACAGTTTTGTCCGACGTCCCTGGAGAGAGTTTTTTTGAAGTTTTCTCTCACTCAATCCCCTCAACATTTTTTTTATGAAATTTTTAAACCTAGATATTAAAGTTGTAAACAGAAAAATATATTGGAGTGTATTAATTATACTGTTTTGAAAATGACATATGTAGACAAGCTATTTGACTCTAAGTGTGTGTAAACTAGGGGTTGAGTTTTTTTACCTCAATAATGGACAGGTTTGACCAGTTTTTAATGGAATTGTTGCATTTGTAGACTGCCACCG